>CAUYSK010042493.1:0-119428 GCA_963575035.1 Avahi laniger | reverse complement strand
ACTCCTGGGCTCAAGCGATCCTCCTGCCTCAGCCTCCCGAGTAGCTGGGACTACAGGCATGCACCACCATGCCCGGCTAGTTTTTTCTGTATATTTTTAGTTGCCCAATTAATTTTTTTCTATTTTTAGTAGAGACGGGGTCTCGCTCTTGCTCAGGCTGGTCTCGAACTCCTAAGCTCAAACAATCCGCCCCCCTCGGCCTCCCAGACAGCTAGGATTACAGGCGTGATCCATGGCGGTCGGCCTGTAAAATTCTTGAATTATACTTTACTTCCCAGATGACTTTGAAACAATGCTTCTTCATTTTCTAATTTTCATATTATAGCCCGATTCTGAGCCCAGTGTTATTTATTCCTCCTCATAGACAAATTGAATTTTCACTCAAGATGCCATAGGATTTTATTTTTTTGAAGTATGCTTCTTCTAATTGATCTGCATTACTTTTTTCTTAAAGAGTAGTTGTGGCTTTAGTGTGCATATTCAAGTTTTCATTTATTTTATATCCGTTTCCTTGAATTGTCTCTTTGAAAAACTTTTTTTTTGGTTTCTGTTTTCGTGTATCCTATTTCACTTGTTTCACTTTCTTTATAAGGCTTGTCAATAATGCATATATGGGATCATTTTTTTATATCATACATATTATTTTCTTTCAAAATATTTTTCACTCATTTTCTTTTACATTTCACTTTACTCAATTTTCTTATTTCTCTATTCTATGTCCACATTGTTATGAATGTATATTTTTCTTTATTTATTTCCACCGTAACTCTTATTTTTAGGATTATGCTATTTTTCTCCTTTAGACGTTTATGAATTCTGTCACATAAATTTTCATTTCTTTCCACTGTTTCACTTTTCCTTGAGTCTCATTATGCTAGCTTTCTTCACAGAGATAATATTTATTTCAATTTATTTGATGTAATGGCAAAGTGTATATTCAAATTTCACCTGTTTTGTTATAATCTTGGTAGCATGTTTCTGGTATATTCACAAAATATCTTTTATATGTTAAGCCCATTTCACATTTTATTTTCAGTATATTCAGTTAGGACCTATTATGTTTCTCTTTTTATTTCTTTTTTTTTTTTTTTTTTAGTCAGAAGACTTCTTTCTAGATAAGCTCTTTGCGACATTTTACTGTTTAGTGTATAGAAGAAAGTGGAGTAGTGGACAGATTAAGGCACAGACAATTTAAATTTTAATCTGTCACCATTTTCTCATGATGCAACTCTGAGATAGCCAGAAGTCTTACAGTGGGTCCACGTGGTGTGTTTGGACCTTTTCATTTACAAAAAGACACACAAACATACGCTCAAACTGAATTAAGGAATTATCTGAATTCCTTTTATCTAGATTCTAAAAATTACAGGGTAGAGCTCACCAACATGCAGAAGCCAGAATTTCAAACAATGTCATCAGCACTTGCTTGGAGTTTGAGGATTCTTGGCCTGTTTTCCTCTGTGAATTTTCCATGCCCAGTAACTCTAGGTTTTTATACTCCTTTCACTAAATTTGGTAGCAAACTCTAGTTAACTGTTCAATATCTATTTTCCCTTTCTTCTTTACTAACAGAACATAGTTTGGTTTAGGAAAGCAATGTGTCCGGTTAAGCAATATTCTTGTTCTCAGGCTGTGTAGCAGGGAGAGGTAACCATATCAGCCAGCTCTTGAAACAAAATGGAAGAATTCTACTAGATGTGATCCAGAAATGATTGTATTTTCCTGAAACAACTGAATAGATCGAGCTGACCCATGCCATAGTTCCTTCCTCTTGCCCCCTGTTCTTGCCAGCAGATGGAGCATCTCTTTTGCGGTCATGAGTATAAGAGCTACCCACAGGAAGAAGGGAGAAGCATGTTGGGCTTCCTGATATCTTTTAATGACTGTGCCTGCCCTGGCCTTGCTTTCTTCTTTGCTCTAGTGGTTGCAAGAGAAATATAAACCATATTTTATTTAGAACCAGAAGTTAAGTATCTGGTACATAGAAATCATAAAGTCCCAAATGACAGGGGAAACTCACACATTTTTTAAAAAAATATTTCATGTCCTAGCTTTCACTTCTAAAATTTCTGAAATTCAGTCTTATTCATTGTTAGGTGACAAGTTTGTTTCTAAACAAGTAACAATGCCTGCAAGATAGAGGGAGGGAAAGCCAGACTTTCATTCTTATCTATAAACTCAAGGATGTGATGAGCTTTTCCTTGACTACAGAGAATACAAATGAAAATAAGAAAAAAAATCAAGAAAAGTAGTGTATCGTTATAAGAAGAAAGGTGAATATATGCTTACAGAGGCAAAACCACATCCCTGGTGAGGGTGTGTGTGTGCACATGTGTGTGATGATTAAGTTTTTTACTTAGCTTCAGCTGACAAATATTGACAGCAGCAAGGCTGTTTGCAATCCATAGTTTCTCCTCTAACCTGTCAAACTAAAGGCTAGCTTTTGACGTGATGAAATGTCTGCATAATTTATAACTTCTACTCTAACATAGCTATTGTCAATCAAAATTCAGGAGGTTATTACAACCAGCTTCTACACTCTGATCTGTTTGTTCGAAAAAAGTTGGTTTCACTTTTTGGTCTGTACCACATTATAGTTTAGAAAATCTAGTTTCCTGTTGCATCTGGCTGAAGTCTGGCATACCCTTTCAACACATCTGTTCATGTATCAAGTTTGCAGGTACTGGTGCTTCCGATTCTGAATAAAATGAAATTTGTTTCTTTGTGTTTTGTTTTTTGTTATTGTTTCTGTCTATTAATATCCTTATTATTACTGGTTCTAGTTAAGAGATGATAAGAAACCTTAACCCCACCATCTTAAACCAAAGTGTACCACATATTATTTATATTCACAAAAAACACCCATCCCTATACTTCATTTATTTTTAAAATTTCAAATTAATTTATACTTAATATAAAAGTATAAATCTCTAAAATACAGGGTTTTAAAATAATCCAAACTCTATCCTGAAACCATCAAAAGCAATTTTACCAAAAGTTAAAATCCAATATTCTCACTTGGAAATGCATGCAGTTATGTAAGTAAATTAAATTACCCAGTGTCTTCAGTTATACTCTGTGCTTCTTCAAGTTTATGCATGTGTTGAGGCTCCTTATCTAAAATGTTCTTTTGGTCAATTGGCAATGTGTCAATATTTATAGGCTGATACCATGGAAAAGCCTCCTCTATTAACTCTACAGCCAAATCTCATCACTTGGAATTTCTACGTTATTGTGACATTTATCATACTATTTTCCATATTTTATGTATTTAAAGTTTTTAAATGTTGAAATGTTTTATCTTCCATACTAGATATTTATGTCCATAAGGACAGCATCTATTTCTCATGATTATTTGCATGATGATTTCTGATCTAGCAATTGCTTCTTGAATTACATTTTGAAAATTATTTTTTTAAAAAAAAAATTGTTATATGCAACTTCCATTCGGGTAGAAGAAAAAAAAGTATGAATGTTGTCATTCTAAGTTCCACTTTAACTTTTATCACTTGTAATCAACCTGAAGTGAGAGAGACTAAATAAAATTTACGTAGAAAAACTAAGAATTAATGTTAACAGCGTGCACTTGAATAAGTAGGTCAATGTTGACAAGAATAGAATAAAAACAGGAAGGAAAAATCTGCAAAGCTTCTGTTTGATTTTTCCTACTGGAACTTTTAATCAAAAATGAGTGATCAGACTCCTGAAAACTCAAAGGAGCAGCATATATGCCTCCATGAGAGAAATAAATTTTGAGACAATGTGTTTTAAATCTATAGTTCTTCCAGATTCCTTTTCTAAATGCTTGTTCAGCATTCTACGTATTGTCTAAAGGTACAGATATAAAACGTCCACTGCCCTGTGAAACTGATATCAAAAGCAAACTTGTTTTCATTTGATAGATTGTTTTTCCTTTTGCATTTTCTATCTACCCTGTATTTTCAGACAAGTGTTCTGGATATCTAATGCTGTGTACAAAATTCAAAAATTAGTGGTGTAAAATATGTATTTTGCTTATGAATCTGTTGTTATGGGCTGGCTCCTGAGCAGGACCAGCTTATTTTTGTCCACCCTGTCACCCAGGGCAGCTTGAAGCCTGTGGCTGGAATCATCTGAAATCTCATTTACTCACATGCTAGTGCCTGAGCTTAGAAGCCTTGGCTAAACACGGGAATGGTTAAAACTCCTTGAGCATCTCTCTTTATTTCTATATGGTTTTTCCAGCACAGCAGCTTCAAGGATATTAACTGGATACTCAGGCTCCAAAGCATGTGTTTCAGGAAAAAGATTGAGAGCCAAAGGGAAGTTATATCCTTGATATAAATCAGCCTTGAAATTCACACACTGTGGTTTCCATCATATTCTGTGGGTTGAAGCAGTCATAACCCCTCTCCCAAATTAAAAGGAGGAAACATAGATCTCATTTCTCTGTGAAAGAAAATACAATATCTGACTGGAAATATTACTATGGTCATTGTGGGAAAATGTAATCTCCCCAAGTAAATTTACTTTATTCTCAGAAATTTGCTGAAAACTGTAGTTGCTGATGGCAGGATAATATTCTATAATTATTACTCTTCAAGAGGGATTATTCTTTGAGATAAGATTACCAGTATCATTTTTAGTTACCAATATCCTCTGCTTAACAATTATTGACTTTGTTTTTCATATTTCTGTATGCTTGTACTTCTGCTTCTCTTCATTCTTTTTCAAAACTGCTACAAAAGAGCAAAAGATACTATAATATAAAATAATCTAATTGACACTCAAATTGTCAGTAATATAATCTTCATAGTTTCTGAAGATCTTTTATCTCCTTCCTTTCACTCTCACTTTTGCTCTTGCTCTCTAACCTGTTCAATCAAGCTTACGCATGAAGAAAAAGATTTCTGGTTTTTTTCTCCCCAACGCTATTATCTTCTTCTCTTTAACCTACCTAAAATTTATTTTTGAATATATGATATAAAAAGTTGGGTTTTTCCATATAGATAAAAATAAACCCAGCACAATTAATCATATAATCTGTTCTATCACTAATATTTTTAATCAGCTTCATTGAGATATAACTTACATAATAATAATGTTCACCAATTTTACATGTGCAACTTGCAAGTATGGACAAATGCATTCCGTCATTTATCTATAGCAATAATTGTGATACAGATCATGTATATCACTCTATAAAGTTCCCTTATGACACTTTTCAGTTATTCTTTTTTTCAACTTCATCCCTGAGAAAGGATTGATTGACTCTCTATTACTATGGTTTTCTCTCTTTTAGAAATTCACATAAATAAAATCATAAAGTAGGTTTAATGAATGTCCGACTTTTTATATCCAACATACTGCTTTTTATACCCAACATACCAAACTCCCATGTTGTTGCTCTGTATCCATCATTCATTCCTTTCTATTGTTGAGTAGTGCTGATTGTATGGATGTACCATATTTTTTTTAAAGCATTCATCAGTTGGTGAACATTTGAGCTCTTTCCAATTTTTAACTATTATGAAGAAAACTGCTATTATGAATATTCATAAATGTTTGTATAGATGCATGTTTTCATTTTGGGGGAGGTAGAAACATTTGTCATGAGTTTCCTGAGTCATATCATAAGTTCATGTTTAACTTTATAAGAAATTGTCAAATTGTTTTCTAAAGTGGCCCACCAGGGATAGATGAGGGCTCCCGTTGTTCCTCATTCTTAGCAATATTTGTATTGTCCTTTTTTAGGATATAGCCATGCTAGTGGATGTGCAGCAGTATCTCCTTAAGATTTTATTTTGTATTTTTGTCATGACTGATATCCTTGAACAGCTTTTCATGTGCTCATTTACTTTGTGTATGTCTTTCTAGTGAAGAGTCTGTTCATCTTTTGTCTATTTTTAATCAGGTAGTTTGTCTTTTTATCACTGAATGTAAGGGAAAAAAAGACCTTTATCAGTAGTTTTGCAAATATTATTCCCAAATTGTAGCATTTATTTGCACTTCCTTGACAATGTCTTTCAAAGAGCAAAAGGTTTTAATTTTGATGAAGTCCTTATGTTAAAATATGAAAGCACCAGCTCCCATCTTTCTTATCTAATCAAAATCATCTTTTCCCTAAATTTCCTTTCCATATCCTGTATTATCAATAAATATTCATCTCTTCCTTCAAAATGTATCCAGTATTCTCCGATTACTTCTTACCATCTCCATTTTTATTACTTGGGTAAAATAATTTCATATTTGACCAGAACAATTGTAATCGTAATAATCTTTTAACCAATGTCCTTGCTTCTGTTTTTCCCCATCCCACACACAGTCCATTCTTTTCTTTTCTTTCTTTTTTTTCTCTAAGACAGGGTTTCACTTTGTCGCCCAGGCTTGAGTGCAGTGGCACGATCATAGCTCACTGCAGCCTCAAACTCCTGGGCTCAAGCGATCCACCTCGGCCTCTCAAGCAGGTGCCATCACACTCAGCTAATTCTTTTATTTTGTGTAGAGACAGAGTCTCACTGTGTTGCCCAGGTTGGTCTTGAACTCCCGGTTTCAAAGGATGACGGATGTGAGCCACTGCACCCAGCCCGCGGTCTATTCTTATCTCTGAATCTAGAGCAATTCTGTTAAAATATGTTAAAGCATGCCCTTTATCTGCTTTTCTATGGTTTTAATTTCACTTATAATAAAAGCCAAAGTATTGAAAACAGCCTGCAAGATCCTACAAAATCTTTCCTCTTTCACTCCATTATGCCTCTGATCTCATTTGCTCTTCCTCTTTCTCTTTCACCTCTGTATACTTTCCTATATTTTCTATAACTTTATAGCAATCTAAATAACTATGTATTTTTATTTTATTATCCATCTCACCTCCAATAGAAGAATACCATTAAATCGAGGTTTATTTATTCATTTATTGTTAAATTCACAGTGATGTCATCAGTGCTAGAAGCTTGTCTGGCATATAGGAAGCATGAAATAAACACGTGTTAAATGAATGAATGAATGCACCTTCTTTAAGAAATGCAGAAAATAATTTGAATAGAATAATTTGTATCCATTTAACAAATAGTTATTGATTGTTTCCTAAATTTTTAGAAATTCAGAATCTCTGCTATTCAGTGGGAACCTCAGCGTTTGCTGCACATCTCTACTCCAATATCTCCATTGCATATGAATTCTTTAGCACTTTATGGAATTTTCAGTTGTTTCAACAAAAAAAACAGAGAAATGCATTAATTAAGAATACTATTAAACTTAAGTAAAGATAACAGAAGTTCCTCTACAGAGGGCTTTTGTTTTTGACAAAGAAAGGATAAAATGGACATACATAAATTTGAATATTCAAAGCAAATGAACCAATATTCTAAGAATAAAGTTATCTTTACAAATAGTAGACAAATGGAATCAGAGGGAGGAATGACAGGACATTTCTCCGTCTGTGACTTGGGAGGAGCTAACTTCAGCTTAGGTTGCCTCCTGTCTCAAGCAATGTGCTGATGTGTAAAAACAACAACATTTTAAAGAACTCAAATATAATATTCTTACTTCTGAAATGTTGGAATTCCTCATCCGATGTGGAGGGCCTTATCATTAGGGGCAAAACAATGGTGCTAACTGTTCTTGCTCCCTCCAAAAGCTTGAAATACTTTAGCATTTTTCTAAGGGCAAAGTAAAAAATCCTTAATAGGACTTAGAAGAACGCATGATCCAGCCATCACTTATGTTCTTGAATTCATCATTCTATCCGTCTTGTAATCAGTGTACTCTTACTGAAGGGCAGTTTCTCTGCTTTTTTTCCTCTGTCCTTGAATATGCTATTCACTCTACCTAGGATGCCCTCCCTTTCCCAACTCTGTCTTTTCCTGGGGAACTCCTACTCATCCTCTTGATTTCTATCTACATGTCTCATTACTCAGAAGTCTCTTCTAATTGCTTACGATGCTATAAGATTCCCATTTCACACTAAACTTAACCCAAATACAGCCATAACCTTGGATTGCTTGTTTACATCATCTCCTTTATTAAATTCCTGGGAGCAGAAACTGTGTCTTATTCACTTGGCATACGCAGGGCCTAGTACTCAGCTTAGCAAAAGGCCGGTGCTCCATAAACGCATATTAAACAAGTTAATGTATGGATCTACTCTCTTATGCTTTTTCCTCTTTGCTGCCACAAAAGTTATCATATATACTTACATATATATATAATTTTTGTATTTAAATATACCTGATGACTATTATCTAGCAATGATTCTTAATTGCTCCCCTGAAGTTTAAGCTATTAGTTACCTTGGGGTGGCAAAGAAAAGATTACTGAAAAGAGAATACTGACTTCCCCAAGTGCATTTACAAAGCAGCTACAATTACATTATTCTATACATTTAGACTTCAGCATTTGATTTTTTTTTAAGGAAAATAGAAGTTTCCATGACTTGAAAAAAACACAGACTTACAAATGTCCTGCAGAATTAATCGAATACTTCTTTATAGGAAAGCAAAACCAAACTTTCCCACCAGTTTCCCTTTCCTCAACTACTCAGAGAAACACTATAAAACCACACTTCAATTGATTTGTTACCAAAATATGTTAGGTTTTTACTGGACTCTGTGTTTGCTAGTACCACTCCCTGAACTTGGAAAGCATTTTACCATCTTTTCCTCATTGTATACTCCTATTTGCTGTGGAAGAGTCCAGCTAATATTTTACCTTCTTCTCTAGAACCATCACCCAATCATAGCTATCTTTTTTCATTATGATTTTGTCATATTTTCTTTACATTTTTATTGTCGTGTATGATAGTAGTGTGTTGTGATTAAATTAAAAGGACCCTTGCCTGCTATTTTATTCCTTAGAAACGTGAATTAGATCTTTGTCATCTTCATATCTTCAGCATATTGTATAATCTGTGAAACCTGATTCTTGCTCAACATACTTGGTTGCTTGAATAAAATAAAGGGATCTGCAAACATTTTCAAATATACAAAACAACATGGTTTAACATATATGAATATTTAAAGTGCTCAAATGAAATGAAATAAAATAAATTAAAAACCATAGCTGTCAAATACTTAAAATATTCATCCTCAAGCATCGGCTGTTTGTAATCTACTTAGAGTCAATTTTTCTTCATAATGTGCAGATTCATTCAAATCAGGTAACACGAGAGTTTTAGGGATAAAAATATCTCTATCTTTGATGTGTCTGATCATCTCCAGCAGGTAATGACTTCCTCGATTGGGTTGTAAATTCTATAAATATAGAAGGTGTTTTGTGCTTGTAAACTTGTTCCTTGCTCTTAGATCTCTGCTATGTATACCAGCTTCCTTGCTCTCTGACTTCTAGATATTTCCAGGAAGGCTTTCATGGAAGACTAGAAGGCAGAGAAGGGGAGAAACCAGCCTGTTTCTGCTCATTTTCTAGAGCATCGTCATCTCCTCCTTGATTCAAGATCCCACCAGACAGACACTTCCTCCACTCACAATACCAGATCCTGTCCAGAAGCCCCACATTGACTTTAGCTCCCAGTGGATATTTTAATGGATATTTATTGAACACCAGCCTTTTGCTAAGTTAAGCTCAGTACTAGACACTGGGTGTGCAAAGTGAACAAGCCCTGGAGGTTTCTGGGCTCTTCAGCCTCTTTCCAGCCAGAGTATGATAGTAGATTTCTTTTGTTGCTAATTCCTGGGTTGCCTCACTGACCAGATTGCCTTCTCACCTAAGTAACTCTTTAAAAATTTAGAGTAATTTTTGTTTTTGTGGGTGGAGCCTGTCTGTTGTAGTTTCTTTTACATAGTTTAGCCACATTCCACATTACGGTGCATTGCCTGTATTTGTCAGTGAATAAACATTTAATGCTGATTGTGCAAAAAATCATGCCATGTGATAGATACAAATATGGATTATGCACCAAGTAATTCTGCTCTGGCATCCTTTCTGTCTTTCAAAAAGAACAAGCTTGCCTCAGTGCCTAACTTTTGCTGCTTCCTCTACTTTGACTATGTTTTCCTCTTGTGTTCCCATGGTTAACACCTACCAGTTCATTCAAATGTCAGGTCCAGCATTTTCTCCTCAGAACATGTCACCTCCATAAGGCAAGGCTCTCTATGTCCATCCTTTACAGCATTTTTATATGTCTATCACATTTATTAGACCTGGCAATTATATATTAACTTTTAAGAATATTTGGTTAACATCGGTTTTCTTCCATAGAGTATACATTCTACAAAAGAAGGGGTAGGCAGTGTCTTATTTACTCACTGTTTTGTCTCCAGCTCATAGGACTAGTTTGATATCTAGTAATTAAACATTCTTATTGAATAAATGAGGGGAAAAAAGTGAAGAAACACGAAGTATTCCTGATGTAAGATTTTTAAGAAGACTGGATGATGGGGTGGGAGTAAAGGAAATGATATGCCTAAATTGGATTGAAAGGCAGTATTAAATTAGAACTATTCATGTAAGTAAATCTATCTGAAAATAGTAAGAATTAGTGAAGTGTTTTAGTGGCGGGAATTAGTGAAATCCTATTTGCATTTCAATGAAATCAATGCTAATTGTTTCAATTACTCATTGCTGGGAATCTCATAAGAACACAAGGACTATGATTTGGAGACAAAATAAAGTTCCACCTGCTTCTCAAGTTTGATCATAAAAGGGAAGTAAATGGCTTTTCAGTGTTTATTTGCTTTTTATTTTTAAATTTATTACTGTACTCATGCTTTGCTGTCTTGTTGACTCTTTGCTCATCATAATACATTAAAATGATGTTCATAAGGAATAATCTGAAATTATCAGTAGAGTTCCTTCCCTGAATTGTGTAAAATAGTTGTGAGTCATTTATTATATATATATATATGGTTTGCATTATTTTCAAAAGAATTTACCATATTTCATTTATGTTGTTGTTTTGCTGTTCACACAGAAGTTAGAACATAGAAAGAGAAAATGAACTTATTAATTTCCTAAGAAACTTTGTCTTAGGATCTTGAACCACAGTATGATCTTGTGTCTCTCCTGAAATAGAAAAGAGGAAAGATTTATAGCATGTTTAAACAAAAACGGAGAAGAAATTACAATTCCAAATCCTACTCTATACTCATTAAATTAAGGCATCTAGAGATATTCAGGTGTTATTCTAAAAATTTTGAAAACAATAGATGTTGCTACATTATTAGGATTTTAAGCAGGGCCAGCTACGTGCAAAATGAAACTGTGACTTTTTTTTTCAAAAATCAGAAAAAAAAAATTTTTTTTCCTTTCTTGCATGGTATTTATTTCCTTTCTTGCCTGGTAAATATTTGCTTTTTAACATTGAACTCTCTTAGACTTGGGATACTCAGGGTTCATCCAGAGCATCACAGGCACCAAGGCAGGCCCTGCAACTCTACACTTGGGACAAGCACATCCTAACCCAAACCTTCTCACACCTACGCTGAGGCCTTTGGACTACAGTGGTCATGAATGGGGGAGTGGCAGCCAATAACCTGTCCTGGGAGGTAAAGAAGTGGTAAGAGGCAGACCCACACATGAGCCAAAGCCTGAAACACGTGATCCAGGACATGCTCCATTGTCACATCAGATTTCTCTTACAAAACAAAATTCAAAGACAAAATTACTAAGCACTTCGAGATGGCCACTGGAGAGCATCAAACCCCAAACATGGCGTCCCATTCAGAGTTCTGAGTTCTGTGCTACTTCACTGGTCACTCTCCTGTGAAGCCAGCCCTGGTGCTAATTGTTGGATTATAGACTCAACTAGTAAGTCATTCTGTGTAAGAACTAAGACTGCCTAAGTTCATAAATGTAAGATCCCTAGCTATATACATTTGGATTTAAATTTATTCTCATTTTATATATATATATATATGTGTGTGTGTGGCCACACACACATGTGTGTGTGGTGTGTGTGTGTGTATATGCTTGACAAAATGTAACTGTTTTTCCAAAATATAACTGAATTAATTTGATTCATATTTATATATTTGACAAAATGTGACCAATTTATATTTATGAATTTGACAAAATGTAATTATTGCTTCAGTTTGCTTATAATGGTCTGTGACCACCTATATTACAAGATAATTTCCAGTGGCATTTCAGGGGTTTTGCCATCATAGCTCAAGATCAATTTGTATAATAATTCAATAAAATGTGATTATTTTCACCATGTACTTCCTAACATCCTTCTGCTCCTCCGGAGTCTCCAAAGCCTTTTTCACTAGAAAGTTGTTCAGTTCTCCCCTCAATCCATTAGCATGTTCCCAAACCATCCCTTTCTCCTGTAGCACCCTCATTAAAAAATAAAATAAAATATATCTCTAGTTCAATTCCTACTTACTGTCAGCCACCTCATTAAGTAGAAATTTACATCTCAATTGTATTTTAATCATCAATTTGTGAAGACACTAAGAGAAGCTTAGAGTCTTACAAATTTTAACAATGGTGACTCTAAGATTTCTGCAATATACATTAACTATACCTCTGACGGATGAATACTGCCAATAAGCTCTACCTATGCATGACCATTGATATTAAATTATATTATAAATTATATAATAAATTACAAAATTATATAATAGGGAGGCAATGTGGTTCAGAGGTTAGATTTATATTCTAAATCTGTCTCTTCCACTAAATAGCCATGTGACCTTTGGACTGAGTATTCTCTTTTGCAAATTGTGGTGATAGTTTAACAGATTTCTTCAAAATTATCTTCCTTTGGGAAAATGGTATTCCTTTTATGTCTCTGGGGAAGCAGGAGGTATTTGGGAGAAATAGAGAATCACGTGGTAGAGATACTCCTGTACCTTTGCACCAAGATCACAGGTACTGTCTGGGTGCCAAAAGGATAACTGTGAATGAGAAGTGTTTTCAGAACTGGGACATGTTTGATTCAAGATAGAGATACATTCAAGGCAGAGATACATTTTTAGCCCGGAGTTTGTGGTTAGACTTAAAATATGCACAAATTTCTAAGCAAAGTACTGTGTTTATGTTGAATTTTTTATGACTGCATCAGATTAGCAGGAAAATTTGTAATTAAAATATGATTAAAAATGCCAATGCATGTTTATGATTCCTAGAGGCCACAGAAGGAGCTTTAGGGTCATCTGAGGCAATGTGAGTATTATTCAGTGATTAGGAGCAGGAAATAGACTGAAACACAGGAATGAATAATTCAAAGCAAGAGGTGCAAAGATGACAGGTTTACGTTTTCATGGAAAGAAATCTAGTTTTGAAAAGTTGCTTTTTAAAGTAAATGAATATGTAATTGGTAGATTATATGGTGAAAATTGGAGTCTTTAGATTCTAAATCTCCCAGTCATGGAGGCGACTGAGTTTGTGGGATCGTTGACCCTTTGAGAACCTATTTCCTAAAGCTTCTCTGATCCCTGGTAGAAGGGTTTTGTTCCCATACTTTGGTAAAATTGCTGAATAGACAAACCCTACCTTAGGAATTTTTCAATTCTTTATTTATCCTTCAACACATTGAAAAAATTTCTACTTCCTGATATTATTTTAATTTGGGATTAAAAAGACATATTTCTAATCTATCAATTTTATTAATTAAATATATTTTTAAATCTTAGAGTAAATATTTGCAGTATTCCAAGTGTATGAGGTTGTTTCCCAGTGGTAGATCATTAATTTAACAATGCCTAGACTTCATTATGATTGTATAGCAACTCCAGTCTACATGAAAATGTATTTCTTAAGTCTCCCATGTGTTTATATTATATGTTCTCTATCTGTGTGAGGATTTAGTTTCATAAAGACAGAATGAATGATAATTTTGGTAGTATATGTATGGCATGTTTTCAGGGTTTTCAATAGTGTACTGACTCTAGTCACTGCTATGGCCACTCTTTAGAATGTGATCTCATTTCCTAGGTTTTCTAGCATAATGAAGTATTTGCTTATTAATCAGACCTATTTTTTCAATCAACATGGAAAAATACCAATCAATTAGAAATCATGAATGTTAGGTTGGCTTAGAGTGGGAACCCGAAAGATATATATAGGATATTATGCAGTTAATGGAAAACTTAGATAATGATCATAAAGCCTGTGAAACAAAAGTCACAGGAAGCCTAGAGAGTCCAGAGTTTGTAAATCTAACTCTGACCATAGACAGTTGCAGTGACCTCTTGTTAAGGACGAAGCTACACCTACCCCTATCTCCGCAGGTGTTGCTCATTCCACCTGGAAAAACCTTGTGCTTTTTTTGGCCTCCACCCATCTGCCCCAGATGCTCAAATAAACGGCATTTTGCTACGCCTGAGGCTTTTTGTTTCTCTCTCTCGGCTCCAAACCTAACAATGAACACTGGTTGAAAGATATAGGTCATTTATTTATTTATTTTTTCCAGTTTGAGTAAGTCATAAAACTTATTTCATAATTATACTTTATTTTACTTATTGGATTACGTCACGCCTCCATCTAAGATAGGGATGTTTAAAATGCAGAAAAAAGATATTATTTGGAAAGATAATTTAATTATATTACAGTAATAGATTTTGAAGGTGTGGGTATAAATTGCTATATTCAGATTCTTGGTGTAGTTTATGAGTGGATAAACTTGGCACATAGGAGGTGATTAATAACTAGATTTTTTTCTTCTTTTTTTTCTAAACTTAACCCTCGTCTTAATCCTAACCCTAACCCTAAACTCATAGTTATATTTTGATTAAATGACATGTAGCCTAGAGAAACACTAAGTGGTATTTGAGATGCCAATGAGAAATTTATTTTCCCCTTTAATCTCTTCTTTATACATTTTCATATTTGCTAGGTTTCAAAATATTAGGGGTAAAAGTATCCTTAAATTTCACAAAAGAGATGAAATGTGGTTTGAAATTTTTAAAAATCTATACATTTCCTGAAACTTCTTGGTTTAAAGCTGTCTACTGTTATATATTAGTATTATCCCCAAATTGCCATATAATAAAGGTCCCTTTCATGCACCAAAATCAATAGGCAATTATTAATTAAGAACACTTAGATTTAACAATATTCTTTGGTGAATTGTATTAATAAGAATTTCCAGTGTAACTCATTGATTTAAAATAAATGCCATAGAGTATTTTGACCAAAATAAGAATTGTCATTGTGAAAACAGAATTGATTTATCTAGGAAGCATGGGTGCCATATGCGTATGTGGCTGAATAGCTCCATGAGTGTCAGCATTTTGGGCAACATTTTTTAGAAAAGGACACATGTCTATGAATGTGTTACTTCAAATGCCACAATTTTTTTTATGCATGTGCTGAATCTGATCTTTGACACATGTCACATTTTCTAACTTGTAATACAGGGTTTCTTTACTGGGAAAAATGTGAATTAACAAAAAAAATAAAATAAAATGTTATTTAATAAAATAAACCAGATACAAAATCTTGCCTTGTATTTACAGATAAATTTTAATGGAATATTTCATGGTCTAACACAAATATCAGACCCAATGACACTAATTCTTGTACAGCCTTTGGCTTACCCTGTATAACAAAATCTGTTATTTAAAGTAGACTATAAAATACCTTATGGTAAGTGAACTTCCAAAGACACAAAGAAAAGCCTCCATAAATTTAAAAGCTTATCTCAAATTCTTATTGGCATAAGCTTAGGATGGATATATTATTAAATGTATTATCTTAGGTAGTTGAAATATTAATATATAATACTGGTTAGAATGTGAAATTTTAAAAAAAATAGGTTTAAGTATTTTTGCTTCTGTTTCTAATCAACATTAGTAAACACACATAAGTGAATGTAAAATTACCTTTACAGAGTTTTGAAATTTTGGCAATTTCAAGCAAATTTCCCTAAGTCAGCAACATTTTTTTATCCTTAGCATGTAACAAGGTTCACATATTCCAAGGAGTAATGATTAAATGTTGTACAAATAAGATGACATTTATTTTACTGATGCTTAATTTTTAAAACTTTCATTTGGAAATGTACAAGGAAAATGAGCATCATTGAGGAAAACTAAAATGGACGGATGATCTATGCAGTTGAAAAAAACATATTCAAACTAATGTGTTTGGCATAAAGAAATATGTTCTGTACCGTCTTCTATAACCTGGCACTGGAAAAAAGAAAGTTCCATCTTTCAATGTTTGTTTTCAAGCCTACGAAAATGTACTAAATGAATAGACAATTCAGTAATGTCCAACAGATAACTAAAATTCAAATTTTATTTTTTCATATTTATCAGACAATTTTTTTTCTGACAAGACTTTACTGAAAGATGAAGTGCAAATATGAACCCTGTAAGAATGTTTATAAGAGTTGTACATGACATGTTTTAAGCGCCACTAAGTACACATTGAATACTTTGTAAGTATATAGGCATATCAACATGCAAGTGTCATGTACCTAATATTACAATATGCATTTTGTTTTCTGAAAATGTTAATGACAAGAGTAGAGTCAATAATTGTGTTTCCCTATTTTCTGTGCAGTGTAGTTAATTTTGTCAAATCTTTTTAAAGCACAGAATTTAATTTTTATGTTGTCATAAATATACCCTTCCAAAAGTTATGAATTTCATGTCATATAAATAGAACATTTTATATTTGAAGCTACATTACTGGGAACATCTGCATTTCTGGGTACCATTTCAGAGATAAGTCTTTACATTCTTTTTAACATGGCAGAGTTGTTCTAATGTTGGTTATGTTGAAACATTTATGATAAAAATGGAGCTTCCTTGAGGGAATATTTTTTGGTTGAATGAAAAGCTAAACAACCAATTCACAGATACTGATGTGAACTGAATATGAAGAAAACAGATCAGTAATCCTGAACTCATAAATCCTTGGGTTATGACTTAACTGTATCATTTAATCTACAATAAGTACAGCAGGTACAGTTAAATAAATTTGTAAAAAGATTAGAATTTTATACACTTATAAGGAGAAAAAAGTACTAGCTTTGAAATTTTTCTAGATTATTTTTTTCTATTTATGAGATTCATTCAATACATTAAAAACAGAGAAAAGCAAAAAGGATAAAGATATAACAATTCACTTTACATTTCATAGTTTTTCTTTTAACCAATCGGTGACCACTGCTTTCAACCATTAATATTTTATTGCGTATGACTTTCACTATCAGCAAATATAAAGAGAAAAGTGTCTACTAGCATCATGTACAAGGAAAAGCATCTGAAGAAAGAAAGCATTTGAGGTTTGACAGTACAGTGTGTAAGTGTAGTGTTGCATTTCATACCGCACTTAAAAGTCCATGTAGGAATCACTGCTGCTTTGACCCTGGATGTGGGAAAAGTGCTTAAGTGCTGAGCCCTGGTAGGTTTTTCTTTTGCCCCTGCAATCTTCAAATATCTTTTAATTTTTCTTCTTTCGAAATGTACAGTATATTTCATAGGGGAAAATAGTGTTTTTTCTTTACATCTTTTTCACAGTTGGGCCCATTTTCTCCAAAATAATCATACATTTCTCGTTTATATATATATGGAAAAGATGGTAAAGATTAAACCAAATATTACTGGTAACATAAACACATAACATAGAAACATCTTATTTTAACTTTAAGCATATTTTATAGATTCACGATTATAATTTGAGATATTCATGTATCTTTTTTTTCCTAGAGGAAAATCTGCTCATAAAACGTCATTTTCTTTGAGAATAATTAAATTACATCATTGAAAAATTCATATTATGCCTATGCAGCCAAAATAAACTGGGCATTTGTGGCAATACTTTGCATTATTTGAAGGTTATTTGTTAATAAGGAAACAGTTTTAAATTACTTAAATTTTTGTCTTGTATAGAAAATATTTATACATAAAATAAGTCATATACATGATTTTTACTTAAAGCACATCTTTAAATTATAAGAAATTGTTACATTTTAAAAATTAAATACAATATCAGAGTGGATCGCAAAGTGTTGCCACGTAAATCATTTTTTAAAATCAGCACAATTACATTGTAATATTTGAGAAGAACTATTTTTATAAAGTTATATTTTACCTACAGGGAAAATTAATGATAGAAAAAGAAAAAAATGCAGATTCATACACCATAGAATACACTAAAGAACTTGGCTTTTGAGATTTCCCAGGGGATAGGGAGTGTATTGTTATAATAGACCCATAAGAATGTTTTCTGAGATATCTTCTAAATATCTTCTAAATTTCCTGGGATATCTTCTAAATAATTATTTCCTCTATTTATATTGAAGTATCATAGCCCATGTTAAAAGTGAGAGGTAGAAGGATTATTGTAAGTATGCATGGCAGAGAACTTACCAGCTATATCCAATAACTATTGCATTCAATATTAATAATCTCAATACATAAAAATGCTGATGATTTTAGAACCCATTCTCATATGTTGTCCCCCTTAACTTTCTTTATTATCTTGCTACTTTCAATCCATTGCCTTTGGAAGGGTATAAGTGCAAAGGGCTTGTCTGGGGTAGAATAGAGACAGAAAGGGAAAAAATGAATAGAAAAAGAAAAGATAAAAAAATTCTCATTAAGATACAGTGACTTAACTATTAAAGGTACCCTATATTATTTCATTGAGTAAATTTGTACTTACAATAAAAGTATTGCAATCTATGAAAACATGCACATATTTCAAAGAAAATTTAAGAATTCTAAATTCAATTAGAATATGAATCAAAGTTTAAAACTCAGGTTACTTCTTTTTCTGTAATAACATTAAAAACTAACCTAAATAATAATTTTATTGTTTTATGTTAATGTTTAAGAAAAACTTAACTTGAATTAATTGTATTTTTAACTAATGCGTTAGTAAGTAAGAGGTGAAGATTAGCAACCTCTTGGATCTTGTTGAAGAATCCTTTAAAATCCCTTTGCATTAAGTATCCAGCAATAGAATTGCAGATATTGCACTGAGTATATTTCAATATTGCCAGTGTATATTTCAAAACAAATTCTATTATCTACACTAAGATTTCCTCTTTCCCAATATTCAAAATGCATATTATAATTACATGGGTTTCCAACATCCATACACAGCAAGTACAAGATACTTACATGTACATACACTGTAGTTACCTATATTTTGCATAGTTTTTAGTGTGTACTTTGTGCCACTTAATAAAAGCATTACTCAACAGTAATTCTCATTAGGTGTTTCATTTATTTCAGTTGTGATTACTGGGTTTTGTTTTGTTTTGTATATTCATCACAGATTACAGTTGCAAAGGGAGATACTATTGGGCATTTTTAGAGGACTCTAAGTAATTAGCAATAACATGGGGAAGTTACAGTAAGATAGGAGGTTTTGCATTTTCTCCACAATTAAAAAACATGATGTGAAATTTTATATTTTTCATCCATTAAATTAGCCATGTGTGAAGAAAAAGAAAAAGCATTTTAAATGTTCCCCTTGGTAACACTTTGCAATAAGTGGCACTAAATTACACGATAACTGCTAAGTTACATGGAAGAGCCATCACTGTCAAACAGCTGCTGTACATGTGCCTACATGGAATCTCAATGCTGTTACAATCATCAGTACATAATTACAAATGAGCCTGTCCTTTTAATTGAGATATTTATATTTTTACAAAGAAATAAAAATAAATGAGGTGTTAGCTTCTTTGTCATATTTAGGAAAGTTAGTTTTCTTTCTCTATTTGTTATTTTAATTGTGGGGTATCAATGAAAGATTAAGCATCTTGAGTTAATGTGAGATCATCCAGTTTCTAGATTAAACTCCAATATCAGGTTCCTTAAACTGCTTCTTGGATTTTCTGGTAAAAGAAAACAAGTCGAAGTCTCTCTCTCTCTCTCTTCCATCTCTCTCTTCCTCTCTTACACATAAACACATACGCACACATCATAAACACATGCACACTCTCAATACTCTGATCATGCTCTCTGTCTTTACTCTTGTACTCACAAACTGTTCTTGTTTTTCCTAATTTTGATAATCATTCTATTTAGAACACTGAAAAATGGGGAAAAAAAGAATAATGCTGTTCAGACTTTTTTTGATGAAAAACAATCACTTTACACTGTAAACAGTACACTAGCAAAGAATAGCTACTTTCAATAAAGAATAATGCTCCATATTCTACTAAAAGTATGTATGTGTGCACACTTCTTCCATTGAGTTCTGTAGCTACTGTTCTCACCTAAAAGAGACAGGAATTTGCTATATGTGCGCACAAGTGTGTATGTTTCAAACGTTGCGGTTGACACGATTCCCATTTAGAAATGTTAGGTCATTATTTTTTGATTTGTTGAAATAGAAATAACCAGAATTTTTATAATTTAGTTCCTTGTTTGGTTGAAAATTAAATAATTTTTAAAGATAAGAAAATATAATTTTACTGCTATGTTTTTTTCCAGTCACAGAAAAATGACATCTAATTCAAATCAAATTATATTTAACTGGCAAACATTTGATTAGAGCCCACAAATTATAATATATCAATTATTACAACTGGCATAATAATGCACTGTTTTATCTAACTGGATTCTTAAGAGTTCTAATAAAATTTGATATTACTCTGAAGGGTTAAAAGAATCAAAAATCTTGGAATGCAACCAATTTGGATTTCTAATTTTACAGTGCTATAAATAATGATTGAGTTATTTAGGCAACAATTTAGCTGTTGGAGCCAAGTAGAATATAGATGAAATGAAGAGAGATGTAAATGCAGTATCGATGAAGAGTAGCAATTTTGTAAGTGCATCCTGAAATTAGGCTTTAAATAGTAATTGATGATACAGTTTACACATATTATTCTGTAATAAGAACCTTTCCATTTTGTGCTAACAGGATGAATTTTGATTTGTGGAATCTTTCTAAAGATTATGCATTGAAAGATATGAACAGTTTATAAACCTATTCTAGTTTCAATGTGTCTAGTAGCCCCTACCTGATTCTCTCAAACTACCATACTATATTAACATATTATTGCATTTTTCCACAGATGGTATGGAGTGAACTGTAAAAACAAGCATGCAATCACATCAATGCAGACTTATTTCCTTAAAATGTCATACTGTATATGATTTATTATGTTAACACTCAACCACATCATATTATTTATGTTTTGTATATTCTGAAAAAGTGCTGCTTGACTGACATCATCCTTTTTCTTTTGTAAGAAATCAACAAGATAAATGCTTCAACAATCAAAAAAACTTAAAAGTTCTAACATTGTTCTTAAAAGATTTATACTTTTCTGATAAATAATCTAAGATACAGCACCTTTGTCTTAAATTTGATATTAATACATGGTGTTGTACTCAGCCATTCTCATTCCCCAAAAATAAATTCCAAGATACTATTTTTAAAACCTTAGGCCATCATGCTGTCAGACGTCACAAGTATAGCTACCATATTGTCACATTTGTTTTTTTTTTCCTTAAAGGTGCAATGCTTGTAAATGGGAAAGTATTTTTTTTAATCTAACTGGATTTTGATTCTTTAGCGTACAATAAATTTAATGACAACTAATCTAACAATATTATGTTTTACTAGAAGAAATAATGAGACTTTAGATTGACTCTGTGTCATATTTAAGAATACAGCATTTCTTAAAGGTTAAATACACCAAATTTTTTAAATAATCCAGAGAAAGAGACTTTTACTTTGGAGTTAAAAGCATGGCAGAAATTCTCTATCACTCACTGTTTCATAAGTTTGTACCTCACAAAATGCATAGACAAGAATTTAATATAAAGAATTAGTTCATTTATACAGAAAACATATCTTAAACACTTCTTTTTGGCAAACCAACATAGGTAAGCAGCTCTGGAACTGCCAAATTAAAATTTGTAAATTTTTAGCAAACTAAAAGTTTATTTTTAGGTTATTATTCAACTATGGTTGTAATTTAAAACCTGAGGCTGTGCACTGGTTGTTAGCTTAAAATTACCTTTCCTTATAACATTGTGCTTCCATTGTATAACAAATAAAAATTAACAAGAACTAGAAAAATTTGTTGTTGAACAGTGCTAGGACATACAGACAAAAATACTAATACATGTTATCTACTTATAATATTGGTTTAAGTAATATCTAAAGGGATATAATGGACATTAGAAAATGTTTACTTATGACTGAATTACATACAGCCAAAAAAGTTAAATATGTATCAAATAATGTTTAATTGGATTTATTATATGCACTATATACAGATACTAAAATGTCTCAAAATTGTGCCCTATGGATACTTCAACTTCGTTTAGGCAGGTGAGTTCTTATGGAGCAAATAAATTATAGAATCAAATTAGAGAAATGAATGAAATCTTTGTGATTCCCAAAGCAGTAAAATGTTTGGAATAATTTATTGGTAAATGAAGCTACAATATCCTAATAGTAGGATCTATATAATTATGTGAGATATCACGTCATGATTGCCATCCATACACATGGCTCCTGTATCAACTACTATATATTAATAGCAAATTGATACAGCTTTACCAGTATAATCTCAAACATTCCAAAAAACTATACTACAATGTTTTTTTTCAGTTTATGTTTTCTAGGGCATATGTTTCCAAAACATGTTGTCTTTGAAGACAGACATGTAGAAAACATTATTTGTAAACCTCTAATCTTCGATTAAACTAAAGTACATTAGGTATTTACTTAATCCTGTTACTTGTGAAAGCTGTCCAGTGACAAACTAATAAGGTCTATGACTTAAAGGAAAAAAAAATGGGGAAAAATCTCTGCATATTTTTTAATGTATAAAAACAACTCAATATCATGATCCAAGGAGATGATTAACATTGTTAAGGCTGTATATTCAAGCACTGTATGTTAAAAGAGCAATGGTGTGAATTTACGCAGTAAGAAATGTCCTGCATTATGGATGGTACAGTAATTAAAGAATGATGCTTTCAACAGCTGATTGTTGGTATACACTGGCTACTGATAGCAGTACAGTATGGAAGTTAATAAAGGTAGCAGGAGATGATAGAAATGAATTCTGAAAGATGATAGCCAGTTTTCTCCAGCAGCCAGCCTGGTAACGAAAACTCAGAATCTTGGCCTGCATTTTAAATGAAATACTCTTTTTTTTCTTCAGCATTGACTTGGCTGCCTTCAGCATTGATAATGGCTGTGTCAGCGTCTGGTGCATCTTCAGCTCCTTTCGCTTCATTTGTTAAATATGTTCCTGTGTATATTGGAAAAAAAATATGTTAGCTCTGTGAGACTAGTAAAATAGGCAACATTAAAGTTATATTCAATTAGGAAGGAGTTTATGCCAGGTTTCTTATATGTTGAAATACACACTGAGAAACGTAACAAGCCACAAATCACCCATCTAAAGCTGTACTGTTTCTTTCAGTTTTCAGTTATGTGTTGTAGGTGAAGCTGTGGTTTGGTTAAGTAGAGCCAAGAGCCAAATTGAAATGGGTAATGAGTAATTTTGACTTCTTTAATGATGATGCATAAAGACCATGTGAGCCATATAGCTGCGGCAATCAGAGTACTTTGTTACAATATTGATAATGATCACGTCAAATTTGTCATCATTCACTTTGGTAAATCTATTTAAAGGTAGATTATATCAATAGTTTGCTACTTGGCCTGTTGGAAAATCTCACATATTTTCCTCACTAATATGGCTACACGTTTCCATATACTTAAAAACAAAAACATTGATCAATGATTATAGTTGAATTCTGGTTCTAGAAAGTTATAAACCTTCATCTTTTTTCTTTTTTTTTTTTTTATGAGCTAGTGACCCACTCTGTGATCTTTGGCCATGGGCTAAACATTATTTTGCTAAGCCAATCCAACTCTAAAGTCATGTAAAATAATCAAGAATTCCCTGAAACAATCACTTTCTTTCACTTCACACACGCATACTCACAGAAACATACAGACACCCAAATATTTCATAATGAAGCTAGTCTTCATTTATTGCACCAATGTTAAGAGTACTCTAATTAAATATACTTACCTTTATGTCTTGCCAGATATCGACCAAGCAGAAATATAGAACACAGTGTGACAAAGACAACTACAGCCACTATTCCTCCTATAAGAGCATGGTCAGGGCCAGTCTGGCCAGCCAGAGCATTAGGATCTGGAAAAGAGCGAAAAATATTATTCTAGTCTGTGTGTTACTCATGTATAAAATACATAGCTACATTGAAATGAGTTATTTTGAAAATGTGCACAACTTTATTAAAATAAAATCACATTAACGTGTATTGCACCAATCGCTGAGTCAACAAATATTGTATGACTATAGTATACAAGGTATATTATATATAACAATATAACATTTGCTACATCAGTAACTATTGCCACTGAGCTTACATTTTAAGGGAAAGATTGGATAAACAAATACAAATATATGATTTTGTATAGTTGTATGACTCCTTTTTCCTCACCTTAATCTAAAAATGTATGTATGTGTTTGTGTTTGTGTGTGTGTGTGTGTGTGTGTGTATGTGACAGACACAACTGCACTATTATTTAGATAAAATTATGTCATGGGAAAGACAGGCTGAAGACAATACTTTGAGATTTATCATTATATCGGTATTATTTAAAACTATGGAAATTGATTAACTTCCCCAGGAATGTGTACACAGAAGAAGAGGTCTGAGAACTGACCACTGGGGAACTCTCATATTTAAAGCCCACGAAGAGGGGAAGCACTTTCAGCAGAGCAGATTGAGAAGGGGAGAGCAGTATGGTAGGAAGACATCTTGGAGAGGATAATGTAGTTAATTAAAGGGAAGAATGCATTTTAATGAGAAGTGAGGATTGCAACTTTGCTCTGTGTCGATAGGAGGAGGAAGAATAATACTCAGCATTGAGGATTGAGTGCCTTGGAACTTGTATTTCTGGAGAAAGTGGTAGGAAAGGGAGGGATTTAGTGGTTTATTTTAACATTCTGCCTTTAATAAGATATTATAAGAAAGAGATCAGCCCAGAAAAGGGTTGGCAGTTTTCAAGCAGAAATAAAAAGACCGTAAGAAAGCCCAGACATTTGGGTACTCAAAAGTTTGGAAAATTAGCCATTTATAGAAATCACACAGTAAGGGATAAAAATGAGTGAAGCTTCACGCAACAAAATCCACTAAATCTCAGCCTTATGGCAAAGATTAGATTAAGTGTACTACCTACTCTCCAAGTTCATTATTGCAGATAGCTTTATCTTTAACTGTTTATAATTTAAAAGAGGGATTTAAGAGGGGGAGAAAGCCAAGCAATAAATTAGGCTTGGTAATAATGCCTTCCAAAACTTCAGTGGTATGATAAGAACATGAATCTGACAAACAGATTAGGAGTCTACTATGTTTTTAAAGGAACTGTTCTGTCAAAGAGTCATATGTTGGGGCACAAAAAGAAAGTTTGACTAAACTTAAAACAACCTCTAGACTCCTAAAAGCTGGAAGTGGACTATAAAAGCTGTTAGCCCCAATGGAGCACATAGTCCCCAACAGCTACTGCAGATACGGTAACGGAATTTGACTGACAAGGTGGAACTCCCCAGAGGGTGGAATCGGGGAGAGAAAGAAAAGAGCAAATGGGAGAATCCAGTTTCTTCAGGGAACCACAATTATTGCCCAAGGCTTTTAATGCCAGCTTCCCATGTTTTCATAGTTTCTATGGGTCAGTGACTAATCTGTGTTTCCCATTCTTCCTATATTTCCAAATGGGAGCACTTGTTAAGGAGGCTTCTACTCTTTCTGTTTTATTATTATGTGTTGTGCTTGGGTGGAGAGTAACATTAATAACTTGTGTTTTCTTTTTTTTTTTTCCACTGGACTAATGCATCTAAATATGATTAAGAGGATTGCACACATTTGAGGATATTGGACTTAAGAGTTGGATACACTGGGTTGATGGGACATTAGGTTGTCTCTTAGTACAGGGTGTCACAGTGAATCACGTGAGGAAAAAGAGGTGAAAAAAATCATTTGGTGATCAGAAGAGTGTACTAGGGCAGAGATTTCTAGCTGATGCCAAACGTTTCCTCGGCTTTCAGTGCTTAGAGCTGGGCATTTTCCAGCCTGCCTTGTAGTTGGGTGTAACAATGTGATTTGTGTCCCAGACAATTGAATGAAGGCCCAGGTAATAAAAACCTCCCGTGTGTAACGCTCCTATGTGATCGTGGTGGACAAGTTCAAGGTAAGACAGCGACAGAATAAGTAAAGCTATTGGCCACCAAATATCCACCTGGAAGAAAATCGTCCAACTAAAAATACGTACATTGAAGTGCTTAAGAGAAAAATAAAACAAAAAAAGCTTTATTTTGAAAGAACTGAGCATTAATAATTAATTTGTTACAGCAGCTAGTTTTAATTTAGATTTCTGCTACATTTCTTATGTTTTCTTAAATGTCTGGTATTGCCCATAAATCTCAAAAATGGAGAAAAAATAAACCTGTCATGTCTTTGAATTCCCTGTTCCGATTCTTTGCTAAATACTTTGGAATCCATTTAAAATCCCACCTCTTGCTCAAGTCCCCATATACAGACTGTCATAAATCATATCCATTTTATTTGGTGAATATCTTTCAGATTTGAGCACTCCTTTGGGAACTTAGAAATCACTGCTTTTTCGACATCTCTGTACCTGTCTTATTTCCTGAAGACAAATTCTGAGAAGTAGCATTGTTGGATCAAAGGATATAAATATTTTGTAAAGGCTTCTGATAAATATTGCCAAGGTACGTTGCAGATTGTACAAATTCACCCTTCATTAACTACCTATATAGTACTAACATCAGACATTATAATTTTTTTAAAAATTGCCAATCTGATGTGAAAAAAATGTCATTTCAATTTAAATAATTTGGATTCATTAAATAACAGGTTAGAATAATAATATCTAAATATTTTGACCATATTAATTCATTAATTTTGAAATTCCTGTTTGTGCACTTTGTCCATTTTTCCACTCAAATTTTCTATTTAACGGCTCTCTTTACAAAAAGATTAACATATTTAATAATCTCTCTTTATTCTTTATCTGTGGTATATTTAGCCATAGATAAGTCTTACCATTTTATGTAGTCAACTCTATCAAACTGTTGTGTTATGACACCTGGCTTGTGGGTCATGATATGAAACATTTTGCTATGATCAGATTTTATGCAGATAGAGCTAATATTGTCATTTAACTCTTTAAATTATTATATTTTAATCCATCAAAAATGTATTTTGGTCTATGATTTGAGGCTAAAGTTTAAAGTATAACTAATTCTTTTTTGACAGCCAGTAGTCTTTCATAATATTTCTTTCATCAGTAATTTTATGTAAAATTATATATTTTTTATATTTTATCAAATATATAAATTATAAAATTTTATAAAATTTTAAAAAAATATAAAATTTTATAAATTATGTATTTTATACACCATAAAATAAGTGTATGTATTCAATGTGTTTCTGCATATTTTAGTCTATATTAGTGATCTGTATGTCCAATCCCCTACTAGTATTGTTGATTCAAAAATCATTTTAATTCTTTGCAGAAGTCTCTAATCAAGGTCAGAAAAAGTTTGGAAGAATCAAAAATATTAACAGATTATTTATTAGGACTGCATTAATTTATAGATAGATTTCATTTTATAAGTTCATTATTCAGAATCATAACATGAGTCTTCAATTATTCAAATGATCAGTGTCTTTTAGTACATTGTATGGTTTTCTGATATTAAATCACATATTTTCTGCTTTAAACATTTTTAATACCTTTAAATACATAAATATAAAATTTTTTAAATACTCAAAAATGTTATTATTTTTCAATCAAATTGTATGCTCTCTTTCTCTATTTTCTTTGATTCCATTCATTTTTTATACTTTGTTTTCTAAAGCATTATGTTTAATATTTATAAAGGTTAAATTTGTAGAGATATTTTTATTTCCTGACCATCAAACTTATTTAATTTTCCTGTTATTTTATTTTTATTTTTTTTTTTTTGAGACAGAGTCTCCGTAGGTAGAGCACAATGGCATCATCATAGCTCACAGCAACCTCAAACTCCTGGGTTCAAGTGATCCTCCTGCCTCAGCTTCCTGAGTAGCTAGAACTACAGGCATATGCAAGCACGCCAGGCTAATTTTTCTATTTTTTTAGTAGAGATGGGATCTCGCTCTTGCTTGGGCTGGTCTCGAACTCCTGAGCTCAAGCCATCCTCCCACGTCAGTCTCCCAGAGTGCTAGGATTACAGGAGTGAGCCACTGCACACTGCCAAATTTTCCTATTATTTTAAATATTGTTTCAGTTGTTCTCTTAATGTTTTTCTTTTCTATTGAAACCAATGTTTTATTTTATTTTTCTTCTGCATCTGTTAACATTTTTCTGAACAATAAGGACAGTCAATATTATCTTAATTTTAATGATTCCAGAATTACATCTAAAATCTAAGAGGATTAGTCACAATTCTCCTTTGGTTTGTTTACCCCTTTCAGTATCTAGAGTTACTTTATCACTTCTTATTTGTCTAAAATTTGATGGTAAATATGTTTAGTACTTGATAATCTGAATCACACATATTGTCTCTTAAAAAAGAAAATTTTATGATAACAGTATCCTTGAACTTTGAATATATAAATATTAATATTATTTTGTTGTGGATAAACATTCAACTGGTCAAAGAATCCCTAGTTTTTATCTTTTGACTTAATAATTCAGAAGAAGTTGTCAGAGTGTTTTGACTATTTATTTTGACTCCCCACTTCTCACTTTCCCACCAGAATAAATCTAAAATTATTCAAGTTTTTTTTTAACAAAAAATCCTTGCTTTTTTTTGCTTAATTGCTATCCGAATTCTTTGTTTTTTTCCTCCATTACGTTTTAATATTTTACCTAGATATATTTTGCAGTTTGTATGTGATCAGAATTTTGCTCAATTTCTAAAACAATTTTTTTAAAAAAATCAGATTAGTTCATTTGCTTTCAGTTTATGAATTCCTTTTTCTAGTCTATTTTTGATTAACAATTATTCTTCTACTTTCTTCCTTGGAAAATCCAATTGTGCACTGGAAGGAGCTTGATATTTCATGTTGCACATTTGTAATTCCCTGTTTTCTACTTTTATACTTATTTTGCTAATTTACATTTTGTTCTAGTTATATTTCCCAAGTTTGTGTTCTGTTTAATTGATTTGATTTTTGATCATAGATTTTCTTTCTTATTTCTTACAAAAGGATTTTGTTATTGGTTGTGATTTTGGTTTAACTACACTTTCTGTTTATTCCACTCTGTTCTTACTTAGCAGCTGTTTTAAACACTTTTACATTATTGACAATAGAAAGTGTTAGTTTTATAACATTTTCTTTATTTAGTACATAATATAGCCATTTGAATATCTGGAAACATGTTTTTCCTTGATAAACATACATTACTTTTCTGATTTTATTACAAACATTTTCCACTAGTTGCATATTGATTTTTTAATGTTCTTTTTATGTATCCTTGCATTTTCTTTTCTTATTTTCAATCTTATGGATGTTTTTAACAAGGATTCTCTACTATAATGCTGATGTTTATTCCTGCCCATCTCTAACGCTGTGGATCAAACCAGCTAGAGAAACTATCTTTGTAACTGAAATATGGTTTGTAGTACATCTGTAGCTAGTGGATGGAATGTAGAAAGAGGCTTGGGATGTAAATAACTATTGTTGAAAGATTTCATTGATTTATTTCACATTTATTTGTCCTATACTCCTCATTCTTAGTGTCTAATCAAAGATACTATGTAGGCAATCCCCTTTTTTTCATTTTGGACATTTATTAAGACAACTGATCTGTTAAAATTTGTTTTAGATCATTTTAAGTTTACCATGTTCATCATTGTTTTCACTTGGCTTCAGACACATTTATAGATATATTAATAAGAGTTTTAGAGAAAGTAATCCATAACACATATTTATTTGATCCTATTCATTCTTATAATTTGTGAAGAAAAACACTTCAACTTTTTACCTTTATCTCATCAACAATACAAATCAACATTTTGTTATAGAATTTGTAATACTTTCAAAGATAATATGGATATAAAGAATGTTACTTTACGTGTCTACTGGTAAGTGTATACTTCATTCAGGGGTGGGGAACCTGTGGCCTCCAGACCACATGTGGTCCTCCAGATCCCCAAATGCCACCTTTTGACGGAATCCAAACTTCACATAAAAAATCGTGAAGTAAAATTTGGATTCAGTCAAAAGGCTGCATTCAAGGATCCAGAAGGCCACATATGTCCCCAAGGCACCAGGTTAATTCTCCTCTGTCCTGGCTCTCTTCTGTTTCCTACTGTCATAGCAATAAATCAATGAAGTACAGCTTTCTAAAGTTTCTTTGCAGAAAGCTGAGTCCGCATTATTATTCAAGTAAATACATCATGTATATTTAAAGATCATTATTCATTCGCAAGTGTTAGCCCATGATTCGCTAGAGTTAGCCTGTTAAAACTGGAGTGAATGTCATCAGATTTAGCAATATATTAGCAATTTCTTTTACCTGACAGGGTACAAAACACAAAGAATATTGTACAATTAAAACTTTCTGAGCTTAACATCTTTCAGTTAGAGTTATTTGATTCTTAGTAAAGGACTCCAAAGAGAAAATTATGTCAAGTAATAATATTTTGGGTCAGTAATTTCAGATATTTAGAATAGTGAAAAATAACATTAGAGTGTAGCTTTATTTAAAATCTTAATATGGAGAATTCCTAAATTATGTGATTCTATGTCTGAAATCACTGCTACAGGTTTCTACCAAGTTTGTCTATAATGTTTTTTGTTCTTAAAATATGAAGAACAAAATATGAACTCTAAAGAATCTCTGGGACTTTCTAATATCACAGCATGTTAGAAAGTATAAATATTATATAGCTCTTCATTCAAATCTTAGAACTATTTTATAAAAATGTTTTTATGAAGTTCTTATATATGATTTGCAGTCTGAAATAAAAAGGAAATAATTAAAATTAAAACTTTTTATTTAAAATTGGATTTCAAGACCATTTTTATAAAAAGAAAATTATATGTTGTTTTATGTAAATTTATTTCATTATTTATAAATAAATTTTACTTAAAAGTAAATTAATTAAAATTTATTATATAAATTTTTAATTATTTTATTATATATTAAATATTATATATTTATTATATATTAAGTTTATTATATATTAAATGTTTTCAAAGTCAAGTTTTGATTAACAGAAAAATCAGTAAAAGATTTTCAAGTGAAGGGCATTTTTCACACAATCCTGGATTTACAAAATTTTTACAGCAAATGTTAAATCATTTACTGCTGCATAACTTTGGTCAAGTTTCTTACTCTTCTTATCTTTAGAAAGTGAATATTTCTTTTTTTTTTTTTCGAGACAGAGTCTCACTCTGTTGCTGGGGCTAGAGTGCCCTGGCATCGGCCTAGCTCACAGCAACCTCAAACTCCTGGGCTCAAGCCTCCTGCCTCAGCTTCCTGAGTAGCTGGGACTACAGGCACGCGTCACCATGCTTGGCTAATTATTTTACATATACATTTTTAGTTGTCCAGCTAATTTCTTTCTATTTTTTTGTTAATAGAGACGAGATCTCGCTCTTGCTCAGGCTGGTTTCGAACTCCTGAGCTCAAACAATCCACCCGCCTCAGCTTCCCAGAGTGCTAGGATTACAGGCATGAGCCATCATGCCTGGCCAGTGAATACTTCTTATTTCACAATGTCAATGACTAAATATGTGAATGCCCTTAAAGGGTTTAGAAGAAGGTCTGACACAAAGAAAGCACAATCTGTTAGTTATATGAGAAAAAAGGTGGAAACTGTAAGCTGTCATGTAGAAAAATGTAAAATAAGAGATTTCCTTTTTCAACCTCTTAAACGACTCATTTAGAACTTTTAATTTACTCTATGTGGTAATTGTGAACCATTGTAAGTGTCTGACTATTTGAAAGATGGGGGAAAATATTAATAGAGGAAGATTTGCATAACAAGATTAGGTAAAGAAGAATCTGATGGGAGTGTGATGGGTAAGGATTAAATGAGATAATAATTCGTTAAGTATTTAATCTATGTCAGGCTCTATATTATTAATGGCTGTTTTATTTAATGCATGTAAAGTGTTGACCCAGGAGATCATAGTTATTATTAATATGAAGATTGATAAACTATGGAACATTCTTGCACAAACCCATTTGATAATAATCCTTGAAAACTTTAAAAATAATTATGAAAGTCAGGTTCAAGGACAGCTTAGATGACTTCTATTTTGAGAACAAGACCTAGCTGAAGTCATTCATAGTTTTTTGTCTTTTCAAATAATTGTATTCTCTTTTCTTGTGTCATGATGAGGAATCCAGTGTCCATCCATGCTAAAGATCTCCTGCTATGCTGAGCTTCATCCTGTAAAACATTCTTCTTTCCCTCTGTATATGCAAATTCCAAATAACAATAATCAATCTCTCTGTGTCAATTATCCCTGAATTATTTAATTCAGGAGGTTTTTGCCCTGGATTAATTCACTTGCATAAGTTTTATCTTCCCCCAAAGATGTAATTTTTTTTGAAGACAAAGATTGTGTCTTAGATTTGTAATGTAGCTCCAACAACACTTCCGCGTAGTTCTTAAAACCAAACAAATTGAGTGAGTGAATGGATGATATTCAATTCCTGTGCTGAATTTCAGACAGAGATTGTATTTTGTATACCTATTTGCTGTGCTGAGCAATGGATCACTGCCCCTTTGTGATACTAAATTATAATAATACTGTTACTATCCAAATATTTCAGAAATTAGTGCTAAGTAAAAATGACTCATCCAGATTTATACTTAATTAATGTTTTGCATAAATTGATTCTAACATTAAATTTGGATTTTTTCTGTGTACTTAAGGGCCTACTTTCCCCTCTTTACGAAAAATAGTGCTTCAGAAAGAAGGTCACTATGGCAAAACATTAGAAATAGTTATATATAATTTATGGGAAAAAATGAACTGTCCTTTGACAGTATATGACATTAGCAAAGTCCCTGAAGAGAAATACATCACTACATTCACTTAAGAGCCATCTATTTTCTTCTAATTTTATGTACAGTTACTGTTTCTGACAAAAATATTTAAGAACAATCTCTAAAGAATAGAAAACATGAAAATATATAGTTCTTAGTGTGTATAGTGATTTACCCATAATTTTAACTATAAACAATGTTTATAGTGACTCTGAATCTATGAGATTTAAATTAAGGTTACATCAGACAACAGAGTATCATTAATAGGTTAAAACAGAATCCAGCAAGGACAAAACTAAGTCTTTCCTCTCAAAATGTATTTATTATAACATAAATTTATTTCAACAACAAATGCTTCCAACATGTTTCTACTTGTAAGAGTGTAAGCTTCCTATTTAAAAAGATTTTGCAAATATTAATTTTAAAATTACTGTTATTTTTTTGTTTGGGTTTGGTTTCAATGTTTCAAGGTTGTTTAGCTTAGTGATATAATCAATTTATAAATGTTTCAGCAAGTAAAGTGTGATAGTAAGAAGTGTAGAAGTGAAGTGTTGCCAAATGCTGGACTAATTTTATGCATTTGGCTACAGATTCCCTCTCCTGAGAATTGTCCCATTTTCAAGATTTGCTCAGCTTTTTTTCATTACTTATAGGTATCCTAATTATACAAAAAATGACTTTACTAACTTGTATTTATAAATAGTCAATAATGTACTGGGCACAAATAAAACATATACTTGATTAAGATACTCTATTTGTCCTGATAACAAAAATTTAAGTGGAAGATTTCTCCTAAAATGTTCTTATTTTTGGAAAAAAACAGATTCTAGCATAATTTTCTTCATTTCACTTCTCTTTCTCTTTGGTGAACTCAGACCAGTATTTCCTTGACTACTTGAAGCAAGGAAAATTTTCAGCCCTGAAGAATTTGAACAACTCCAGAGAGGACTCTCAGCCAGCAGAGGAGTGTAGCTATTAGGACTAAGGGCCCTTCACAAAATACGTTACCTCTTTTAGTACTGACATCCAAAAGGGGTGAAAACTTGCCATAACGAGATTACCTGAGTGATATCAGGAGGAAAGTGAAAGAAAGGAATGGTTTCTAAGGTTATTTAGATTATCAAAGGGAAAGTAAAGTAAGCTTTTGGTGGGAAAAGTCAACTAAGTTATCCATTAGGCACATGACCTAGAGCCTAATTGTCCTTTATTAAATAGTCTCTCTTTAAGATCATAGAAGATCTGAAATAGAATTTTATCAGAACTATCAGACCCAAGTTCAAGTTTCATTTTGACTATTGCAGAATTTTAGTTTCTACATCTATAAATGGGAATATATACCTGTTCTGCCTTTCTCAAAAAGTTATTATTAAAATCAGAATATATGGAATCTGCTGTGGTCTGAATGTTCGTCCTCCCCAGCCTCCCCAAAATTCATATGTCGAAATTCTAATTACCAATGTGTTAATATTAGGAGGTGGAAGCTTGGAAAGGTGATTAGATCATGAGGGCTCTGTCTTCATTAGTGGAATGAGTGTCTTTATAAAAGAGGCCTCAGAGAGCTGCTTGCTTGCCTCTTTTTCCATGTGAGACACAACAAGAAGGCACCATGTATGTACCAGAATGCAGGCCCTCACCAGACACTGAATCTGCCCCCATGTTAATCTTAGACTTCACAGCCTCCAGAACGGTGAGAAATGAATTTCCACTGTCTATAAACTCCCCAAATTGTGGTAGTTTGTTACAGCAGCCTTAATGGACTAAGACAGAACATGGGTGTATAAGTCATATCTAATAGTTGCTCAATAAATACCATGCAAATAAATCAATGAGCTTCATAAGATTAGACATTGTAAACAAACCTGTATTTTCTTATTTTGTATAGGTTTTGCCAGGAAGAAGATACTAAAATTCATTCCACACTCCATAATTTCTTTCACTTGTATGTGATCCGTAGAACTTGCTGTGTTTTTATTCTGTTGCCTTATGTCTTTCAAATTTGGAATTGATCTGCCTCCAATGCCAATAATACCTAACTCTTTACACATTACTGTTCTCAGCCTACACACATAAAATGAATAAATGGGAACAACCATTAAGAAGGAAGATAAATGACTAGTATCTGACATTGCCATATGTCTGTTTTGGCAAAGTATTCTGTGAAAATCTAAAAAGATGAATTAAGGTATTTTTAAACAGAATGGAGGTTAAATAAATAATATCCAGTGATCTTTGCACAAGAGTAAAATCTAGGTGTAAGCACATTTCTTCTTAAACTAAACTAACAACGACAACAAAAAATGACCTCATTATAATTAAATTAAGTATGCTTTCAGAGGAAAAATAATAGAAAATGTTTATTTTTAAAATATTCAGAAAATAAAATATAATAAAGAATAAATGTTTAATAATGAGAATATTTATAGCATCCCATATTATTCTGAAAACTTTAGGCTGTGCCAGTTGTTTGTACTGTCTATCCATCTGTAGAAATGAACATTTAAATGGTGGGAAACATTACCTGTCAGAAACACATCCATTTTTTGACAGGCCAATAAATGCAATACCATTTCAACTGATGTTTTTTAAATAGTTAGCTCTTAAATGTATACCATATAGTTCTAATCAATTCAGTCAAGCAAATTGTATTATTTTTTGAATTGATTGTACTGGCAGTAATTATAAGTCCTATTGACTATGTTTATGAGTTTTTAAAACCATTGTGAATGATCATTGAACCAGTTCCTCAGTTACAATGAATGTATTCATAATATAATACACATGTCCTTTCTACACACCATTAAGGAGAGATGATAACATACCAATGAAAATTTGTGCATGCTGTACATATTAAAATCTTAAGGTTAAATAAATTTTACCTGGTTTTTTAATTATCTACTAAATTATTTTCAAACAGAAAGTAAATCACTCCCATTTTGCCCTTACTAGCCCTTCATACACTGGCAATGTGATCAATATGTTACTTACTTAACCTCTGTTTGCCTTGGTTTTCTCAAATATTAAACAGGATAATAATACTATGTGACACACAGAACTCTTGTGTGGATCAGATAAGGTAACACATATAAAGGCTTAGTATAATCTGTGTCTCATAAAAATAATAATAGTTAATATTTATTGAAAAGCATTTTTCTTATCATTGTATTAAATTTATTAAATAAGTATCAATTCATTTTATCCATACATCAAATTTATAACATGGTTACTATTTTCATACCAAATTTAGTAGGTTTTCTTAGTAAATCGTTAATAAGTGCACTCATCATTGTATGTTAGCCTCCAAGCTCCAAACTGAAAACCAAACCTGACTCAAGCAGAATCAGACCAGCATGAAAGTTTTCATAAGAGAATAGTTGCTTTCAAGAAGGTATACAATGATTAATGCATAATAACAAGTAACTGCTTAACTTAAGGATACTTGAACACAAATGTTCTTGTGCACAACTTTCACAGGTTGTAGAGGGGAATTCTTTCCTAATATGCTGCATTCTTTCTCTGTGTTGTGTTCCCTTCTTGGATCATTCCGTAAGGAGATTGGAAGAGAAGAGTCAAAGACCAAGCAAGCATCACTGAGTTTCTTCATTATACCCTAATCCAGAACCTATTTTCCAAAGTAGCCAAAACTGTAAATGACGGCTAGATTCTTGGCAGAACAGAAAATCCATTTATACCCAAAAGGTAATGTAGAAAAATATGTTTAGGGTTCAGATGGTTGACTTACAAGAAAAAATCTGATCTCTTAACTTATTTGGTCAGTTATAATAAAAATGAGTTAGGATATTTCAAATATTATATTACAGAAAGCAATTCAGAATGTCGCTTAGTTTTGAATCTGTCAAGTAGGTTAATTCACTTAACTATAGGAAGAATTTTGGAATAAGACTATTAAATTTAACAAAAATTCTATGCAAAATATTGTTGTAAAACTTTAGTGTAGTTAATTCTTGGAGATCTGGCTCTTTTTATATAATTTATTTATTTAATATCTGTCAGGAGCCTATGTCTTCACTATTATTAAGAGTTTAATGATCAGATAGTCATGGATTTAGACACTTATTATAATGACAGAAGTAATTAAGTACGTGTTTGTGAGTATAAAATAAACTCCATTGTTCCCCAAACAAAGGAAAAACCAAATGTGTAAGAAACATGCTATGTTTAAATTATGACAATAGTTTCTATTTAAACATACAAGGTATTTGCATACTTCATGAATTAATAGACTCTGATTTTTTAATTCAAGAAGTATGCAAAATGAACCTAACTAAGCCTATAACAAATTCTTTAGAGGAAATTGACTTAAATATTAATGAGTGGGAGATATGCCTATAAAATAATTCTGTCCTTACAAGTTAATATGAAGTATAATTATACGTAAAATTTTGTACTACATCATTGTTAAAAAACACTGGGCCTAAATTCCTGTTATGCATAAAATATAATTATTCATTTTAGCAATATTACACAGCACTTTTAGGCCAAGCATACAAATTAAAAGGCTTAACTGAAAGCTCTGAAACACATTCACTGAGGTCATTTCAACTAAACTCAAGAAAAATTTAAATGAAAACCTTAAAATACTTGTATTATATATTCTAAACTACATCTGTGATCATAAAAGTAGAATTCTAAAACTTTTCAAAGTGGTACTTAATACCCCAGAATTTCACAGAATTTTAATGACAGAGCTTTATATCTTTCCTCTACTTAAGTAATACAAATAAAGTTTAGAGTAAGAGACTATGTCCTTCATAGATATCATTAAATATATGACCTAAAATAAATCTCATTCTAATTGTGACTGAAAATTTCATGTAGTCATACTCATTCTTGCAAATTTAGCATAATTGTTTTATTTCTGTCTCTATTGTATTCTATATTCCAAACTGTATGGATAAATGGAGTGTTCATTTAGTTTCCTTCTTTCCCCTTTCTCCCACCTTCACATAAAATCACTTTCCCCCAATTTTTTCCTAGAATCTGTCATTCACCAAGAGTTCAAATTGTCTTGCAAGATAACACAGCAAAAAAAATAATGTAAAACTAAGTTCCTTTTTGGAGGTCATATTGTAAGGCAACAATTCAATTAGAACCAGAAATAGTAGTACCTGGTTCTTTATTTTGTTCACTGAATCATAACTGTTTTTCTAACTTCACATAGGAAAGAAATTTTAAGTACTATATTGCCTATACCATTTCTGTTGTTATTATAAGCACAAAACAGGAAAAGACAATACAAGGTTTAAGACAGTTCTTTACCAAAGAAGAATTTAAAACTTGACTTTTTGGAAAAAAACTAGCCATAAAAACACATTAACTGCCATGAGAGTTGTATTTAACTCACTCTGGTTTTGACTCCTGGGCCATGTGAAGCATGTATAAAATCTTACTTGTTGATGTACTTGTTGTTATAATTAATATTGATGATTTAATTTTGCATTATACTTGAAGTTTTTATTATATTTTCATAATAAAACACTGTGGCCCCAAGGAAAAGTTTCTGGGTTTTTTTGTGTGTTTGGCAGTCAATGTGTTAATCTCACTGAACATTGTTTTAGTTTTCATGAAATGTAGTCTTTACTGATCATCTGTCTTATAAAATTGTTGTGAAGATGAGATGGGATCTTACATAGAATGTTCTTAGCATGGTGTCCAGCAAAGAGTAGATGTTCAATATGTTTATCCTTGTTTATACAATTTATAATTTTTAAGGTCTACCCTAATTGTCATTGAGATAATAGTAGTCATGTCAATGGAAATAAAAAAGTCATTAAACATAACAACATTGTCAATTGAAATGTGAGAGACATAATATATACTATATTGGCTTAATGTAATAAATATAAAAATAAGATATTGATAGGATGATTTTATGCTTTTAATTAGCATTTTAATTTTAGTACAATTCAATTTAATAGCCTTTTAATTTAATTTAATGGATTAAAATCCTATGCAAGTTTATTAGGATAATAATAATAGCAATTAATAGAGTTTTAATCAAGCAATAAAATTTTCAAAGTCATTTAAGAATATGTATGTGATTCTATTGACATTTCTCATTAGTTTTGTCATCCTATTTTAATAGAAATCTATTATTTTTCTTTTCCAGTAATAAATAGTCTTCATTTACTTTTCTGCTTTAAAAATGTTAACAATATATCAGAAAATGCCATATTATCTGTGAACACTTTCGGAAGGCCATTTATATAGCCATATACATATATACATATACATACACTTAAACATATACACATATTTCTTTTTTAACTTTGAAAATAAAATGATATAATCACAATACAAATTTTCAAATGTTAAAAAATCTTTAGCATTAAGCTGAAGTCTTCCATTACTCCCATGCTCCAGAGATAACCTCCATCTACTTTAACAGATATATTATTTTAATATTTTTCATACATATTAATATTGGTCAGCTTTGCTCATTGATGTTTTAGTATTATGTAAAAATATCATAGTTGAAAAGTCAGTAGTTAAACATCCAACATTAAATAAAGTTTTATTTTCCAGGATTTTCCTAACTGGAAAATTTTGAAAAATGATCCTTGTAATATCTTCCTCTTCCTATCACTAATGAAAAGAAAACTTCATATACAATTAACTTCCACTAAGTTTAGGTATAGCAGATGTCCAGAACCCCAAGTCTGGGACTAGAAATGTGGAATATTTCACTCTTGTTTCATTTTATTTTGTGAGAAATTGGCTGTATGATTTTTATTCCACTTTGCTCACCACCACTCACAGGAGGAAGCCATTTTGGAGAAGCATGAATGAATAAGAATATTAATATAAACAATATGTTGGACAGATCAGAAGCCTCTTTCTCCTCTCACGCAAGTTATCTAAGCTTTTACTTTACTTTCTTGAGATACAATGTAATTTGTAGCTATACTCCAGTCTAGGCAATGATAGATGTAAATTCTACCCAGAGGGTCATGACTACATCAGTTTGCTACTGACAAACTCATTTCCTGACTTCTCCGGAGACACTAATAGGGGCTTGAATCAAAGGTCCAGTGTAATTGCCATGTGTATTTCAGATTAAATAAATGTGATAAAAGCTTCCATCTGGCTGTTGATCAAACATGTGGGGAGATGCTGATTTCCAGTGACACATGGCAATATGTCTATTGTAACAGTCTCTGATGCCTTCCTGTAAATTACTTACAATTGGGATTACTTGACTTAGGCAGACGGAAATATTACTCACTTCTTAAGTGCTGCCCAATGGGAGTTTGTGAGATGTAGTCTAATCTTATTTTTGTTAAGGAAGACATTAAGAAATAATAGAGCCACGTTTATTATACTAAATGACAATTGTACTCAAACTATTTGAAGAAAGAAAACTCAATATCATAGCAACAAGGAACTTGTTTTTGATGAGAGAAGACTACATCTAAAGGGATTGAAAATTAAGATACTAGATAAATATTTGATTGTGTTATAAAATACTCAAATTTTTATGAATGCCTGAAGCCTGGAAATTTACTTTAGCACAAAACATCAACAACATAGTAAAACCATTGAAGATTGAACAAATTTTTGGTCAAAAAGTTCACAGATGTCACTGTCATCATCAACATATTTATTTTTTTAAAAAGAAACTAAAATATTGACATGTAATTAAAATGCTGATAAGCATGGTGGGAGGGGATTTTTTGGAGGCATGGTATTTTGAGGTAGGGGAAAAATATAGAAAATCAAAACACAGTCATTTGCCTAAAAGGAAGAATATACAGTCCATTCCTGATTTCATGCTGATATAAATACCTCAGGGATAATCTAGGATTCAGGATTTCTCAGTCTTGGTGATGCTGATGTTTTTTGAGTTGGGTAATGTTTTTCAGCAGAATGCTGCCCTGTACATTGTAGGATGTTTAACAGCATCCTTGGCTTCTACACACTGCATACCAGTATCCCAAATCCCCAAGTGGTTACAATGAAAACTGTCTCCAGACATTGTCAAATGTCCCTTAGGAGAGCAAATCTCTGGCTATTCAGAACCAATCATCTTGGTAAATTTGCTTAACAGGAGTAAAGAGTCTATGGAGGAGAAAAAAATAATATAATAGATTATCAACTATTAAGGTCCTTATCACTTAATTTGTGTAGAATGGCATATATAAACATTACATATTTTTAAAATGAATGATTACAAATAAAATTACTACTAAATTTTAGAAAAATTTGTTTATAAAAAGTCACATGGAAACAAAATATTTAAACCAGAAGCATGTAGGAAGCTAAAGGGGAAAAGAAAAACTACATGATCTAGGTTAACTGGGTATATAAAACACACCATGTTACGATATCAAACTGGTTTCTTAATACTTTTAATATAATGGCCCTTAATAAATGTTTATTGAACTGTACTGCATTGAGTTAAATTTTGATTCAATATTGAACTGAACTACATTTTTTGCATCAAGTTGGACTTTGAACAAAAAAATGAAGCTGGACAGCTTCATGGTTGAAAATGACAGTTCTGAACTCAGATCTTCTGTTAGAATCTGACTTTTTCACTTTCAAACTGTGACAGAGTACAAAAAGAGCTTGCTGTCCCTGAGACTCCTCGAATGTAAAACAAGGACCAGAATAACATATAAGATAACTGTGAGAAGTTAGTAGACTTACATATATAAAAAACTTAACACAGTTCCTAGCACATTGAGACAATTTATATTTCTTAGTGTTGCGTTCTTGTTATTATTGGGAAGAAAATACACAAAAAAGTCTGGATCTAAAAAAACCCCACAAATATATAATATGGAGAAAAGAATTCTAGTTAGACATAACAAAAAGGAAAATGTGTCTTTTTATAGGTGGAAGGTGTAGCCAAAAACAAGTTCTATTGAAACAAAGGAAGAAGAGCTGTGTAAAGGGAACATCTGCCTATGTAGTCCAATTTATTAGCACATAGTAATATATTCCAGGGTAGTTGGGAATTAGATTATGAGTGCATTCATCAATTGTCTTCAATAACTCAGGGTCCCTGGGAACTGGAACAGGGCCAGTGTAATGTGCTTGCCTGTATACAAGAGAAAGAAAAGTGATGATTCTAGAGATTATAGACCAATATGATTGCCTTCAGATTCCAGAAAGACTGGTAGAACAAATCAAGCAATCAATTTAAATCACCAAGAGAAGCACAGAAGCTCATTAGCTATTGTTCCGATTTCCAATAACAATGGTTCATGTGGCAATAAGTACATCTGCTGCACCTATATGTTCACATACATTATCTTAATACAATGATGGAAAGAGCCTAATGGGATTACAGAATACTGACAATTATGGAGGAGAGCAAAGAACAATTTCCATATTGTTCTACATTCCAGATTTTCCCTCTAAATGTTTATTCTAACACTGAGTTTTAAATATCTTTCACCAGAGGTAGGAAAGTATAATGGAAATCTCATATAAGTGCAGATTGAATCTCACCTATGTAACTTACTAACTATATAGCTTTAGGCAAATTGATTAACAATGTTGGATTTAGGTTCCTTCATGTACATAATAAAATGAATCTAGTGACATTTATTTCATAATATTGGGCAAGGGAGGATGGAGAGGTATTTGGCAATTCAATATGTCAATTAAGTTAAATTATAAAACATGGTCACCCATGTTGGTCTGCTTTCTTACTCCAACTGAGACAAAAATAGTCATAGAATGCAGAATTACAAGTAATGTATTATTGAGGACATGCTTTGGAGAACCAGACTGCCGGCCGTGGACATGCCTGTGAGGGGAGTTGGGGCAAGAACGATAATTGAAGTCAGGCCATAGTAAAGTAGGGCAAATTTCAAAGGAGATAGCTAGCATGAGAATTAACTAGAGTTTAGAAGGCAAAGTCTGAAAAAGTCAGGTTAAGGCAAACTGAGTCAGATGACTAAGGGTCACTGAAGCAGCAAGAGCTTCAGAGACTAGCAGAAAAATGCTCTGTGTATCTCCTTGGGCATGGATTCTCTCCAGTAACTTCTAAGAGCCCACTGAAGCTCTTTATTCTCAGTGTTTCAGGTTCACTTGATTGTCTCCATTTTCTAGAAGTCTCTGGTGGCTAACTGAGTGGATTTAACACCTGTTAAGAAGTTGGGAAAACAATGTAGTGATTTTTTTTCTAAAACCTTCTTTGTATCCACAAGAGGAAAAAAAAAGATCTGCAACCTAATAAAACTCTTAGCCCAAAGTTATTACTTTCTAATAGTCCTGGAAGTGTATGTTTGGCATATGGTATATTTTACTTTAGTTTCTGCCTAAAGGTATAGCAATAAAGAATGCAATTTCTTAAATCTTAAAAATAAATAAGTAAAATAAATTTTTAGGAACTTCACAATGATCGATTGCTCATTTAAAACCTAGCCTCTTCAGGTGTGTTCATATGTTATGGATGTCTTTTCACAAACTCAAACTATAATAATTCAGCTCTTTTAATGGCTTGTTCGAGTTGGGCAACTTTCTTTTTCCCAAGAAAATGTGTCCAAAATCATATTTCCATTCTCCTCTCATTATAGTTAAGTTTTTTCTCTCTCTCTTTCTCTCAAAGGCATATCTGTCATCTCTGAAGTGTTAAATTGCACACAAGGATAAATTATGATTATTTATCCTATTACACGTCCATGGTAACTAATGCTTAATATAGGCAATAATAAATACTGCCAACTTTTCTTCTTGTACTTATATTTTTATGTTAAATGTTGACGTTATGGTAACACATTTGTGCTTAGCAAAAGTAACAAACGTAGGGCATGGGAGGTGATTGGAGTTAAACAGTGAAACTAACACTTGGTAGAGAAAGTAAGAACTGAGAAATATTTATTTGATTACACCAAAAATGTATAAACACTATTTTAGCAAGATATCAACTTTATTGTCAACTTAAAAATCTGTGTATTGAATGCATAAGAAACACAGAACAGGTAAGTTATACAGGTGTATTAGAAAAGAATAGAAGCTAAAAGCAGAGAGACAGGTTAAGAGCATTAATAGAAATAGTAATTAAGTGGAGAATAAAAGGACCATAACTAGATTTTAGTTATTCTCCAAAGAGAATAAAATAAAAAAAAGTAATATTAGAAAAAAATGAATATTTGAGCCAGTGACAAAAAGCAAACAAACAAAAACTCCTTTAATCCTTATGTCAGCCTTTGGAGGTAGGTACTATTTTATTCACATTTTACAGGTGAGGAGACAGAAACATTGAAAGGTTAAGTAACTTGTCTATGGTTACAAAACTAGTAAAGGAATTTATATATTTTATCTAGCTGATGGAGGAAAAATTTGATATCAACTTTGGTCATGTTAAATTTGGAGTTCTGGAGCCCATTCAGCTGGAGATATGGTAATTTAGTCTAACACTTTGGAGAGAGAATTAGACTGAAGAAAAGGATTTCCCAGTCCTCTGAGCTCCAGGCATTGGGCCTCAGGCTGAGCTGGCGGCTGACAGGCCTCTCCGGCACGAAGGGCTAAGGGGACAGGGTCCCACAGGAGATGCTCAAACTCCCGACACGATTGAGGCAGCCAGATGTGTGGCCCCCACTGGGCCAGGGCCTGGTTGGAGCCAGGAAAAGGTGGCCCAGGAAACTGGCCTGCCAGCCAAGGTGGCCTAGCCCAACATTTCCAGTCCTGGGCATTGGGATGGACTCCTGCGTCATCGCCCTGAGACACAGGGGTCTATTACTGGTGCAGACCACAGACTTGTTTTATGCCTTGGTGGAAGATCCGTACATGATGGGGCACTTAGCTTGTGCCAATGTGCTAAGTGACCTCTGCACCACAGGCATTACTGAATGTGACAACATGTTAATGTTACTCAGTGTCAGCAAGAGTAGGAGTGAGGAGGAAGGCAAAAAGGTAACACTACTCAGCATGAAAGGCTTTCGGGATGCTGCAGAGGAAGGAGGAAATGCAGTGACTGGTGGACAGATGGTAGTCAACTCCTGGATCATCACTGGTAGAGTTGCCACTATGGTGTGTCAGTCAAATGAATTCATAATGCCTGACAGGACTATTGTTGGAGACCCACTTGTGTAAACCAAACTCTTAGGAATCCAAATTGTTGTCAATACCCACCAATGGCTGGATAATCCTGAAAGATGGAATAAAGTAAAGATGGTGGTTTCCAGAGAAGAGGCACAGCTGGCCTGTCAGGAAACTATGCTCAATATGGCTACCCTCAACAGAACTGGTGCTGGATTAATGCACACATTTAATGCCCATGTGGCCACAGATACCACAGCCTTTGGCATTCTGGGACACTCTCAGAACCACACAAAACAACAAATGTCCTTTGTCATTCATAATCTGCCAATCATTGTCAAGATGGCTGCCACCAGCAAGGTCAGTAGATGGCTTTGGCTTCTTCAAGGAACCTCAGGTGAAACCTCTGAGGGATTACTTATTTGTCTGCCAAGAGAATAGGTGGCTCACTTTTGTTCCGAAATCAGATCTTGCAAGCATGGAGAGAGTCACCAAGCATACATTGTTGGCATTGTGAGAAAGGGAAACTGAATGCCCCAGATCACTGAGGTCCTACCTCGTGGGACCACTGTTATTGCTCTTGCTGCTGACAATTACAATGCCTTCTCTGACTCTAACTTGTGAGATGAAATAGCAGAAGTAATGTTGGCCTTAGAGCCTTTGTGCACAATCATGGATGATTCTCAAGAGTTGATTTTAAGAAATTTACAAGAAGACTGTCTGCATAGTGGTTCCAGCTGCCCTTTCTAAGTGAATTGGATCAGCCCAACAAAAGCTGACTCTATTTACATTCCAAGGCCAGAAGTTTTGAACTTTGGTGGAATGTTTGGTCATCTCTTGAGAAGAAGACGACCAGAAAAACCTCTGTTTCCTTTTTCTGAAGTAAGATAAGGCTCTTCCAGTTTGAGGGATTTTTCTTTGCACTAGGTTGATTTATTACTGCACAGATAGTGAGATTATTTATTAAAATTACATACACAAAAATTAAATTAGAAAATGAAAAAAATTAGATCAGAAGCAAATGAGAGTGGACCCATACTATTAATAAATCTAAGTTATTAAGAGAGATCTTATGATGCAATGGTCAAATTCTTAATTTTTTTCCTTTTTTTTTTATTTCAGCATATTATGGGGGTACAGATATTTAAGTTATGTATGTTGTCCTTGCCCCCCTCCCCAAGTCTGAGTTTCAAATATGTCCATCTTTCGGGTGGTGTGCATTGCACTCTTTGTGTATATGTATACCCATTCCCTCTCCCTCCTCCCCCCCCCAACATCCAATAGATGTTATTCTTATATGTGCACTTATGTGTTGATCAGATTTTTCTTAAGTACAGGCTCCTTCCTGCTCTGGACAAGAATTGAGAGCTCATCTACTGACTGAGAAAGATCTAGAACTTTCCAGCTTCCAAAACTGTGAGAAATAAACACAGGATGGTAAGTTAGGAAAATTACTGGGTTGATTTAGGACATTTTGGAATAAGAGAAATCAGAAAATAATTTGAAGCTAACAGCAAAGGAGCTAGTCATTACAGAGAGCTACGAGATAGGAGTTGTAAAGTCAACCTAGGGAGATCAAGAAATGTTGCTTAGATTTTTTCTTTTCTTTTCTTTTCTTTTTTTTTTTTTTGCCTTTATTCCTTTCCTAATGAGCATTATGCAGGGTCCGAAGTTAGGCAAGTCTCTAAGCTAAATTTTGAAGTCAGAGAAAATATAGAATACAGGAGGTAGAAGGGGGAGAATTAGGGTGATTAACATCAAAGAGAGCTGCATGTAAGAAGTCTTAGGTTCAAGAGAAATCATGACTTATGTGAAGGAATCCAAGTAGCTCAGAATATCCGCAACATAAAATGTGAGTCTGGTGCAACAAGAAATGAACAGAAGCCATATTGTGAATGAGTATGCCATGCTAGAGAGTTTGCATTTTATTCCATGAGAATAAAGATCATCATAATTGCAATCTAAAAATGATTCTGTGTATAATATGGAGACTACATTAGAGGAAAACAAACTTGGAGTCAGGGAAGACATTTAGGAGGCTTTTGAAGTCATCTAGGTGAGAGATAAAGAAGGCATCAAATAAAATAATGATAGTAGAGGTAGAGGAAAGTTAAAAGAGTGGCTAGATATGAAAGAACAAAGATTCAGAAGATTTAGTGTGATTAATGAAGATGAAGAGAAAGATGTTACCATTTGCGAGGTACAATGCAGGAGAGGTGAAGTCATCTTGGAGGCAAGATAAATAAGTTTGTTTTAGGACAAAGTAAGTGTGATATATCTCTCTCTACACAATACTGTAAATTTCAATTGGGCAATTGAACATGCAAAGCTGGAGCTCAGCTGAAAGCTCTACCTTCAAGATAAATAGTTAAGAGTAATCAATACAGGGATATTGTCTTAATCCATTCAGGCTATTATAACAAAATATTACAAACTAGGTGGCTTAGAAATAACATAAATTTCTCATAATTCTAGGGACTTCAAGGTCCAAGATGAAAGTGCTGACAGATTCAATGTCTGGTTAGGACTTGCTTCCTGATTCTTATATGGACATTTTTCTCTCTATATCTTCACATATTAGAAGGGGAGAACTCTGATATCTTTAATCCTTTATAAGGGCCCTAATTCCATTTATGAGGGCATCAGCCTCATGACCTAATCATCTCCCAAGAACTCCACCTCTTCATACCATCTCATTGGGAATAGGCTTCAACTTATGAATTTTGGGGGAACACAGTCTATAGCAGATTCTCATCAAAATTATTAAACTAGATGAAATCATCAGGAAGAATAAAAATGAGAAAAAGAATAAAAATAGAAACTTAAGGAAAAAAGCTAAAAGTGTTTTTTTTCTGTTCTGCACAAAACGTAGGTACAGAACATTTCAAGACTATTTAAGAATGTTACTGAGAGATCAGCTACACAACTTTCTAAATTTATATATTCATTCTCATCTACTGTCAGTATAGAGAATGCCAGGAAAAAAAAATAACTTCCTGGATCATCAACCAATCAAACCAACAATTCAGAGAAGAGGACAATGACTTATATACAGAAAAATTATCAAAATGAAATGTTCAAAAAGTTTTGCTCTCCTAGTTGAATTTTTTAGCCTATATCTGAACAGTAACCTGATGCATGTGTACATACTTAGATGTAAAACTTTGTACATACTTATATGCTTAGAAAAGTTGGACAAGTATTGTAAGATAAGGACCAAAAATTTAGCACCACTAGTGCTTTTGGTGACTGTGATGAGTGAGGTCGTCCTTTAGAGTGATGGGCAAGGGTGTCCTCAACCACCAAGTTCAGGGTAAACAGAAGATGAGCATGTTTGTAGAGTAACTGAGAGATGGGAGAAATTAGGTCTACAGATGTCAGTAGGAAGTAGGGCATGAAGGAGTTGAAAGAAGAAATTTTTGGTGAAAGTTTTTATTTTTAAATGAAAGATAGGAAAAAAAGACATTAATAAAGAATGATTCCTATAGAGGGATCTTAAAAAAACAAAGAAAATCGGTAAATCTATTAATATCATCTGTTAATAAGAAACTCAACATTTTCAGGAAAATAAAATAAATAATCTGCAAAGAATGAGGAAGGCAGGGTTTGTTTTAAGGGAATTTTGGAAAAAGTTCTCTATTTTAAACAAAATGTAGGTCAGCTCTGCAAAAATAATTCACCATATATTTAAATTGGTTTAATTCCTCAGTCTTCCGTCACATTCTAAGTTCTAAATGTAAAATCAGCCCTATCTAGGCTTCATTTGAAAGTATAGCTTCAAAACAGTAATTGATTGGAATATCATTTTTGGTCACATCTGAATTATCTAATAATGAACCTTTATCATTTATAACTGCAGGTATAGAGTTAAATCAATTACATCTTATTCTTTTAGTACAAGGATATGTATATATAATACATTGACTTTAATTTCTTCAAAGCTGTTAATATATGTTATAGCTACATAAGAAAAGGCACATCTGAAGTGCATTAAAAAGTTTCCTTTTAGCTATTGCTCTCTGATACATTTTATTGTAGCAATTAGTAAGACAAAGAAGAATGTTTTATCCTTTAAAAGTCTAGTTTATATTTTATAGCATTGTTTACTAAATCCATAATGTCTATTCTAGCCATATCACAGATGTCCTCTAAAACACCAGCTGTTTTTAAAATTTATGTATCTGTTTGATAATTGACATAAAAATTACCAGAAGTTTTATTCAGAAAAAAATGACCTTTTGTATCTCAAATTGGATAAAAGGGAAATTTAAGCTTTCTTTGTGTAATAAAGTACATGAAAATTCTACTGTGATAGTGTCTATATGTTGTTCATTTAGCTGTTGTGTTTTAATTAATGTCTATCCCAAAATTATAAATTGAGTCAAAATAATAACAATGTAAAAATGATTATTCTTTGACTTATAGAGAACAAATATCTAGATTAATATTGTTTAAATTACTTTATTCTTTTGATCAGCCAATATCCTCCCCACCCAGGTCTCAACTATCATTACAATTTTCTTCCTTTATCATTTAAGAAATTATTCTCAATTAGTTATGTTATAATTTAGAGTAATTAATTACTTTCCTACTTTCAATTATGTACATATTTACATTATTGTTTTCCTAAAATTTTTATTTAATATGCCCTGGAAAACATTTACACCAATAACATAACTCTTGCTTTATAGACTATGTCACTGATTGAATGTATTTTGTAATAATAAAAAGGATCAGTGTAGTATGTTAGTGTACAAATAAAATTTGAAACATCTTCTGGCTGAATAAAAAGAATGTCATAAAATTAAGTACAAATATTAAGTACAAGACAAATGCATAATCCTGCTTCATTGAAAGGCCAGATAGTCACATTCCTACTTACAGAGTTCATATTTTATGGTTCATAATTTGAAGCTTTACATAATAATGTAACTGATTTTGAGGTTCTCATATATTTGATAATCAAGAAACAACTATGGAATTTCATTTTCATTTTGGTCATCTGTTATCTGTAATTGAATCAAATGAAGACATACTGGCAACCGCATGGGAATCATGAATCTGGCATTAGAAATTTATATTTCATATTATTTATGTAATCTAATACATGCTACTGAACCTTCCTAAATCTGTTTATTCATATTTATGATAATAAATATACCAATAATTTAAAGGGAGCCCACCTAAAAATTATTTATAAATTATTAAATCCTCTCCAAAACATCTAAATCTACTCAAACTTATGTTTGCTTACTTTCTAAATTTTAACTAGACTCCTGAGCAGATTAAGGAACCTAGAAGGAAATGTTTTCAACAAATTACTATTATGAAATAACTTTCCAGATGAAAGTAACTTACACTTGAAATTTATAAATAGTAGTTTTAAAAATAAATTATCTTGTGTATTAGGTTTCGGGTTAGCATACATTCTATGCCATTCTTTATTCATCATTTCATTCATGAACACTTGCTAGGATCCTCTGCTAGGTTCAAAGTCAAATAAAACACGGTTTCAACCCTTATAGTGTTTACCTTGTGTAATCAATTTTATCAACTGTGGACACTATGATAAAATTCAGTTTCTGGGTTTACACACAAGAGCTCAGTCACTGAATTCTTGCTCACCTGTGGCCAAATCTGAAAAACAGTCAACCAATCTCTTTGACACTTGTATTTAATTACCACATCATGTGATATAGACAAATGTCCTAAGGAACAGTAAATTATTTGACAGGAAAGTACAGTAAATCATAAATATTACAATATGAAAGAAAGTTCACACTAAATTACAGGGCTATAAATGTACTTAAGAGTCACAGCTGTTTAACCAGAAAAAAGAAAAAAATGAAATTGGTTATTTTTGTTAGTGGACCCAAGGTTTTGAGAGTGAGTTTTTTTTTCCTTTTTTAAATACTATAAACCATACAAATCTTTTGTCTTATAGTACCTAAAACAGCAAATCTAAATTCAGATAAATATTACTATAACTCACAGGGTATGTATTCTCCAATTCCATGCTTCAACCAATTACAATATGACATTAATTTTGCTTTCATCTCCCATTACTATAATAAAAACACTCCCTCAAAGGTCTTCATGGATTGGCCAGTCAAATCAAGTGGTCTTTTTAAACCTTAATACATTAAATTCCTCTATATTAATTTTTTAAAAATTTTTCCATCCTTGACCTACAGATTTCTGCCTTAATTTTAATCACCTTTTACCACATTTTATCAAAAGATTGAACTTCTTCCTCTTTGTTTTTTCTCTGCATGTTTCACAAGAATTCAACTTCAAATTCCTTCTCTTTTCATACTCATTCCATTGACAATTTTATCCCTAAGTCTGTAAATTCCACGTTGATGACTCATGTAACAATTTATTTCTCCAAAGTTCTAATACCAGTCTCAACTATCAGTGTTAGGCTGGGTACTTTCCCCTGAGATGTTCCCTCGAATGTAAATGTCCATAAAGTAGTGAAGACAGTTGTGATGTAGGAGCCAGAAATTTAAAGTCCTGTTATTAGCTGAGGGAACATGGGCAAGTCACTTATTTTCTTAACTTTTATGCATTCATTGATGAATTAATAAATTGAGACAAAGAACATTTTATCTAATATTATCATCCTAGGCCCAGAAAAAGAAATGGAAGTGCCCAGAAAGAAAATGTAAATCACTATTTAAATATTTTGTCCCTTGTGAGTTGATTTTTGTGAGAAGTGAGAGGTGTGGAAAACCTAAGGCATGAAACCATAAGAATTCTAGAAGAAAACGTTAGAAAAACTCTTATAGACATTGGCCTAGGGAGAGAATTTATGAAGAAGACCCTAAAAAAAATCACAGCAACAACAAAAATAAATAAATGGGACCTGATCAAATTAAAAAGCTTTTGCACAGCCAAAAAAACTATCACTAGAGTGAATAGACAACCTACAGAATGGGAGAAAATATTCACATGTTACACATCCAATAAAGGGCTGATAACTAGAATCTATATAGAACTCAAGAAAATCAACAAGAAAAAACCAAACAACCCTATCGAAAAGTGAGCAAAGAACATGAACAGAAACTTTTCAAAAGAAGACAGAATAATGACCAACAAACATATAAAAAATGCTCAACATGTCTAATCATCAGAGAAATGCAAATCAAAACCACAATGAGATGGTATCACTCAATTCCAGTAAGAACAGCTTTTATCAAAAAGTCTCAAAACAACAAATATTGGCATGGATGCGGAAAGACAGGAATACTCATACACTGATGGTGGGACTGGAAACTATTAATAGTACAACTTCTGTGGAAAGTGATATGGAGATATCTCAAAGAACTAAAAGTAGAACTGCCATTTGATCCAGCAATCCCACTGCTAGGTATCTTCCCAAAGGAAAAAAAAAAAAGACATTCTATGAAAAAGATATCTGCACTCGAATGTTTATAGCAGTACAATTCACAATTGTAAAGATGTGGAAACAACCCAAGTGTCTATGAATACATAAGTATATTAATAAAATGTCGTATATGTATAGTTGGAGTACTACTGAAGCATAAAAATGATAAACTGCCTATTATATTATCTTGGATGAGCTGAAGCCCATTCTTCTAAGTGAACTATCACAAGAATGGAGAAACAAACACCACATGTACTCACCATTAAATTGGTACTAATTGATCAACACTAATGTGCACATATGGGAAGTAATATTAACAGGGTGTCGGGCAGGTGGTAGGTGGTAGGGGGAATGGGTGAATTCACATCTAACAGATGCAGTGCACACTATCTGGGGGATGAACACATGCTTCTTGGGCGGTGCAAAGGCAATTTATGTAACCAAGGCTTTTGTACCCCCATAACACTCTGAAATTTAAAAAAAATTAAAAAATAATAAAAATAATATTTTGTCTGAAATAAATCTTATTATCTCCTAACACAAACTCTCTCCTGCTTCTTCTCACCTTTTCCCCCCAAACCATTCCTTTTCTTTTGTTACCCACAAATAATAAAAAATTAAATCTTTCCAACCATTTCTATATTATCAACTTTCTCCTCCTCTGTGATATGTCCCCAGTCTATGCCCAATTCTCATTAACTTTGACCTGAGCAAACATCTCCTACATTGCCTCTTAGCCTCCATACTCTCTACACTCTCTTTTGTTTAAAGACCAACCCAATTTTAATCTTCTTAAAGTACAATTATGATCATGTCACTCCTGCATCTGAAAATTTTCAATAGCTCTCCATTGCCCAGGAAGGTAAGTATCTCTTATCATCCTGTCATTTAAGGCCATTACCAGAGCATTCCAACCAATGCTTCCAGGCTTATTTCCCTCTACACGAAAACACAATTTTTCTCTTCCAGTGAAGCTAGAGTAGAGGAATTCATTTTATGGATCTTTTCTCATGCTCTTCACCATGGTACTCACAACTCATTGTATCCCTATCCATCCACGTCTAGTCCAGGTGTAGTTGTAAGTACTCCATTCCTCCTTTATGTCCTTTATGTCTCCAGGTGGAAATCATAGCAGCCATCAAAGAGCAGCCATTCATGTACTGGGACGGTTTACTAGGTGCTACAAGTGCATCATATAATTTAATCCAGGGTACACCAGGTATTGTCACTTGATTTTACAGACAAGAATACTGAGGATTAAGAAAATTACATAATTTTCTCACACATTTAGAAAGTCAAAGAAGATTTTAATCCAGCTGTGTCGGGCTTCAAAACTGATGTTCTTTCCTTTAAAGCAGCTGTTTTCAAACCGTTTAACAGATTTTAAAGTACCAGGAGGTAAATTAGGTACAAAAAGGGACAGGAAGAGGTGAAATATACAGATTGTAAGCCCCATTGCCCTGGCTCCAAAATGCAACTTTTCTCTAAAAGACAGGAGTGTAAAAGAAGAAAATATGTTTGGGGAAAACATTTTGAAAAGCACCTGAAATTCCCAGATGACCTATTATGCATTTTGCAAACACTTTTCTTATAGTTCTTGGTATTTTAAAATTCTATTTTATAGCAATTGCTAGCCATTATTTATTTATTAGATTGGGAACTAATTGAAAATAACAGAGCCTTATTCATTTTTGTGTTGTCCATAATACTAGCAATTCAAATATTTTTAAATGTATAAATGATTTCACCTTTATATGTAAGTATATAATATTATACAAAGGGATTATGTAAACTCAAAAAACATTATTACCCTATATTCTTCGTATGTAATTCCATTAGGTTGCTTTTACACATGAATTTAAATAAGTCAATCATAAATTGTTATTTTGTTGCTGAAAATAGAGTGCAAAATACACACCTTTATATGAAGTTAATGATATGAAATTCAACTCTTAGAGTTACATAGTATCTCAAGGCAAGAAATTCATTGAATTATAACTTAGCAGCTAGATATTAACTTTCCAAAAGGGAGTGTGAATTCTTTGTTCAAAGAATAGTGGGGTCTGAATTTTCTAAAATAACTCAAAAGGGAGTATCAGTATCCTGGATTTTTTGCACCTTTGTATAATAATATGATAATATAAATATTTATTGAGCTACTTTTAGATGTTTCTGAGAACATAGGTAAGTTTTCATTTATTTGTATATTTTTAAAGTTTTGGCCAGTATTTAGTTTATGTGGACTCTCTCATTTATGTTTTTGGAATTTACTACAAAGAGCAATACTTTTAAAATTGAAAAGAATTAAAAACCATATAGTAAAAACTGTTTTAAAATAATTTTCAAAGGACTATGTTTCTATTCTACATTTAACATGATTAAATCATTGAAAGATAACTTTTATCCTTGAGTATTCCCATAAATACGATGAGTCATTTCAATAGGCTATGCCTCATGGAACATTTTAAATAAACTTGAAATCACTCATAAGGAAATGGATGTTTTGCTGCTGGTGACAACACTCAAAAAGAGAACTGTACTTTGTATGACAATGCTAATCTAATTAAGAGCAGCTTATGCATTGAAAAGGTGTGTCTTAAAATGATTTATGATAAAGCATACAGAAAGGATGGATAAAAACCTATCGTCTCCTCTCTATTGTGGGCTATGAGATTCCTGCCCCCCTTTACCTTAGTTTGTAAATAACATATAAAGGGAAAATACTCTTGCATTCTGACATATGGCATGCAATGCTGGTAATATGCTCTAAATTCAGCAGAAAGGGACATATACTGGGCTATCCAGAAAAATCTAAGAAAGTAAGACTTCGAAAAGAAGAATAAAATGCTGAAATGTAGGAAATGAAGAAACTTTGCTGGAAGACTGAACAATCTCTTAATAATACTTTGCAAATCATGATCAATTCTTTTACTAGAATTATTAATTCAATGTTTCTTCTATCAGAGCAGAGAGTTAGAATTGTAGTTTTCTTTCAGAGTTTTTTTTTCATGAGTATTATATATCTAATAACCTTTTGAAGTGAATCTGTCAGAGATCATTTTCTCTTCTTACAAGGTATTCTAATTGTTTACAAGTGATAATACAATGTCCCTGTTTAACCAAGAACAGTTAACCACAAGTTAACCACAAGAATGCTGACATTTAAGCTAACATTTTTCATTTTGAGGTCTTACTTTTTGTATCAACACAAATTCATGCAGTGTTTACTGTTTTCCAGGCACTGAGGATGAAATAATCAACTCACAGTGTAGTGGCAGAATCTGGTAGACATAAGCAGTCACACCAACAGAGAGTGGTTAAGTGCTATAATTCTCTCTTGTATCAAATGCCATGAGTACATACGAGATGAGGATGGAAGAGGTATTTCAGAGAATTTTACGCATTCATGAGGTTTTGAAGGATATGTAGATTCTTGATGGCGAGGTAGGGAAAAGACATGCTCGATAGTAGCATTTAACAAGGCATGGTATGTCCAATAAATTGCCGGTGAAAGATGTTTGTTGGAGAGTGCTATTAACTGAGGTTTTGAAAGATCTTAATTTCTATAAAGCTTTATTGCTTTTTTCCCCAAGAAAATTGTTCTAATAAGTCTGTCGATTTTCAGTATGCTCAATGATCCACAATATTTCAATGTGAATGGCACACTCCGGGATGGAGCATTCTTGTACAGTGTGCTATTTGCATACATTGGACCATGACCCTGCTGATTTCCATATATTTTTAGGTGAATTTTTAAATTTTTTTTTAATTGACAAATCATAATTGTACATATTCATGGGGTACATAGTGATGTTTCAATAAATATATTGTACAGTGATCAGATCAGTGTAAATGGCATATCCATCATCTCAATCATTTGTCATTTTTTGTGTTGGAAAAGTTCATTATCCTCCTTCTAACTCTTTGAAACTAGACAATACATTGTTAAGTATAGTCATCCTACAGTGGTATAGAGCACGAGAATTTATTTCTCCTATCTAGCTGTAATTTTGTATCCTTCAACAAATCTCTCCCTATCCATCTTTCCCCCTACCTTTTCCAGCCTTTAATGTCCTCTATTCTACTTTTTACTTCTATGAAATTGAAGCTTCTATATTTTTAGCTTCCATATTTAAGTGAGAACATGCAGTGTTTTACTTTATGCTCTTGGCTTATTTCACTTAACATAATGTCTCCAGTTTTTGCCATGGTTTTCATCTAATGACCCCACAAAAAAAAACATGAGATAGTGGTGCAGCAATAATTACATCTAATTTATCAAGCTCAGTGAAAATTGTGATTTAAAGTTACAGAGCAAGCAAGTGGCATAGTTAGGGCTAAAACTCTTGGGTTTTCTGACTCTCAGGCTGACTTTCTTTCCATAACAAAGTTTTCCTCTAGTCTCATTTTTACAAGCTTTAAATTCAGACACAATTATTCAATGTAAAAAAAAGCAAAAACATTTTAAAGTTAGGTATACCCAAATTTGAATTGAAGATCTGTCCTAGTTTAGAGGCGTTGAATATATTACTTAACTTCTTGGAAACTATTTCTAATTCCACACAGTGAAGAGCATCCATATGCCTTACAATTGCATGAAATAGCCCATTCTGTGCTACATAATACTCCATTAATAGTAGTTATTATTATTTGATTATCATTATTAATATTATTTCTATTTTACATTAAAATAAGCAACTTTTCATAGAAGGCCAATTACTCCATTTTGGACTGCTATGAAACATTTTCAAACCTCCTTTAAGCCACATTATATTACATTTATCTGTTTAAATTAATTCTCCCTTCCATTATTAGCTATTAGCCTTTAAATTCCTCAGAAATAAGTTAAGGTTTATGTCTGTACTCCTGATGCTTAGTTCCATTGTTATTGTGAGTTGAGGTAAAATAAACCCAAGAGGAAGTAACAAATTCTCATCATAAAATAATTGTGCACTATAAATGACATTTGTTACATTTTACTTTTCAATTTAGTTGCTAAATACTTTATGAGGTTAAAATCTAAAATCTACCTGCGCATTCCTAATAAGCAAATTAGCTCACTACACTCCTAACCTAATCCCCAAATCTGTCCTCACCTGTGAAGGAAGAGTTCATCAGATGAAGATTTATTTGAAAGGAAGACATGGTACAATCATTTGTATAATGATTTTTAAAACTAAGTATAGTTTAAACTTTAGATGACTACAGACCTGTAACAATAATAATAATAATTATAATAAAACTAAAGTTCCTAGAAAATATTTATTTTGCCCAAAGCCTTATAACAAAAGACTATTTTTAAAAAATGATTTTGACATAAATTATAAAGATGCATGCATAAGCTCCTAATGGAGGCTAATACTCCAAACCATTAAAAAACCTGACACTAATAGAGCATCCCTCGTTTTTATTTTGACTCCTACATATGTACGTGGTTGGTTTTGCAGGACTGTGGAAGCAATCTTAGATATGCTTGATGAAAGAAATATTTGCAAAAGCACCCAATGTGATAAAAGTTTTTGCTGGTATCTAATAAAGTCAGTTTTTTGTTGTTGTTAAAGATTTTTCATTTATAGAACGTGAACAATTGTGGAGCCAATGTATTAACGGAAAAACAATACACACATAATTTCTCTAAATTACTAATAATGTCCTAATTTGTACAAACCTCAGACCTAAGATAATTTCAATTTGTACCTGAAGATGTGATATGTTAATACTCTATAAAGAATCTCTTGATAGGATATAAACTCCCTTTATATCAATTACTGTTCACTTTAAAAATTCTCATGTACAACCCAGCAATAGAGATTGAAATTAAAGGTGCTCTAAGCCAAGACAAGTAAAAACTAATAAAATTCAGAATATGATTATGTATTGAAGTGATAAAATTAGAGACCTGTTCTGTGCTGTGTCAAATTAAAAGAAGGTCATGCTTGTGCAATAAGGTTTAGACTTGTTAAAGGGGACAAGCTACTATGGTGGGGTCAATAGACAATGGAAAGGGGGGATTGCTTTCCAAAGGCTGCATCTCACTGAAGCTCTTGGGGAAAGGAAGATACTAAGGTGAACACTGTCTCATTTACATTTTAATATGATTTAGTTGATCAAACTGTAAATATTGCATTTTCAAGCTGAAAGTAGAGCTGTTGTGCATGAGGAAAGTCAAGGCAAATTTTGATTGAAATGGAAACACGAACAAGAGAGGAAGAAAATGTGGGCTATGCTTATGAAGTTACCCTTTGGAGTAACTCAAGATTTAGAGGGAAATAAAGGGAAGGAAAGGGCTAAACCAATCTTGAATTCTTCATAATTTATCTAACATGGCTTCATGTTATAGGGAGACTGGAGCTGAAATTAAGAGAGAATTGGTAGTTCTGAAAACAAGCTGTTTCTAGATGGACAGTGTCATCTACAGCGAGAGATTTTCAAAACTGCAACCCTGGAAAACAGGTAATACATTTGTTTGGGAAGTAAGGCAAAGATGCAGCCGTTTCCCAGAGGCATTTAAAAATAGCTAAAAACCTCATTTTTGATAATTGTCTTTTTGAATTATGGGTTTTTCTATGGTGAAATTCTAAAAGATAACAACAGGATGATTGTTGTCATTTACAAGACAGTGTGTACAAACCTAGATATGTTAAATTTATTTTTATATATTGGAATTTGAAAGAAAAAAAAACTTCCTCAACTAATATTTGCCAATATTGGTTAAAATGTGTGCAGCATGTTGCATTTTGAGATTTGCCCTTTTGTCCCTTTTATACTATTAGCCATATTATGCCACAGCACACAACTGTGAAAAATGGGATGGGGTGAAAATAAAGGATGAAAAGTCAAAACCCTGTAGATCTCAATCAGAGGAATAATTTTCTTCTTTTTTGCTAAAAGTTTTTCCTCTTTTTAAAGTGTGGTTTCAGTTGTGCAGGTACCTTTAGAGAAGTCTAAATATGGATGTTCCAATCAACATCACTAAAAAAGTAAATTTCATAAAATAAAAGTAAACAGAAAGTTCATATTATATTTTAGTTCTACACAGTTGTGCATACTTTCTGTGAAAAATAAGCCAAAATGATATGAAAACTGAATTAAATGAGGGCCTGGAATAACTGGGACCCATATTTACTTAAAAATCATGTTATGATTAAACCATCTAGGTTATAGTTACTAAATAGCCATTTGTAATTAAGAAAATGAGTATCTGTGTATATGCATGTGTATTTATAATAAAATGACTATTATACAAGTTTGTAATGGTATCAGCTTTTACTCAAATTGTAGAACCAGTCTTCACTTATATATTTGACAAAAGCAATGTTATAATGATTAAATGGACAAAATCTTGAATACTGCTAGCAAGTTTAAGCTTTTGTTCCAGTGCTAATGCTATTTAATTGCCAAGTTTTTCAGACATTGATCCATTATCAGGAAGTCTTCCAAAATTTTAGTTGCTACAAAATAAGTTCCAGAAAGAAAAAGAGAGAGACAGAGAGAGAGAGACAGAGACAGAGACAGAGAGAAAGAGAATACACTATTTATTAATAGATCTATTAAAACTAATTCAACATTTTTTTAAAAAAATAATTTTACTGTACATATTTAAGAAATAAAACATGATTTTATGGGATGCAAGTTGATAGTATTGTGAAGCAAATTAACATATCCATCATCACATAGTTACCCATATGTATATATTTTTTGTGGTAAGAGCAGCTAAAATCTGTTCATTTAGCATGAATCTCATATACATTACAACTTTGTTACCTACAGTCCTCATGTTGTACATTAGATCTCTGAACTGGTTCATCCTACATATCTGCTACTTTGTATCTTCTGATCTGTGTCTCTTCATTTCCTCCCCCAGCGCTTGCCCCTTGTAACTGCTGTGTTGTTCTCTATCTCTGTATATTTAACTTTTCTTCTTAGATTTCACATATGTGAGATCATCCTGCGGTACATATATACAGTGGAATATTACTCAGCCCAATAAGAGAACAAGATCTTGGCATCTGCCACAATGTAGATGAGCCTGAAGGACAACATGCTAAGTGAAATAAGCCAGACACAGAAAAAATAATCCAATATTTTCAAATGATAAATACTTACACTGAAGTTGTACATCATTTATTTGAAACGCATCTTAACCTAAATGGGATCTTTTTTGGTCAAATAAAGATGTTTTTCACAATTTTTTAAAATAAATATAATAAATGGTGTGATAGTCTTTTAAAAACTAGTATTAGACTCTATTGAACCATATCGACATTGATGAATTTATACCTTATTTTAAGCTAAGATACATCACTGAGATAGGATAGGAATAAATACATTGCTCTGAGAAGCAACATAATTGAATAACATTAAAGATTTTCAAAGAAGTATTGAAATGGATGGATAGAAAAAAGTAGTTTTTAAGGGTACTCATAATATAATTTTGCCAAAGCCAATTGTGATGTAATACACAGGTAATATTTTTCTTTGTAACAGTACTTGTAAATATTTTGGGCCAGGTGCAGTGGCTCATGTCTAGAATCCTAGCTCTTTTGGGGCCAAGGCCGGGGGCTGCTTGAGTCCAGGAGTTTGGGGCCAGCCTGAGCAACATAGCAAGACCCTGTCTCTACAAAAAATAGAAAAAAATTAGCCAGGATTGGTGGCACACACCTGTAGTCCCAGCTACCTGGGAGGTTGAATTAGATGATCATTTGAGCCCAGGACTTTGAGGTTGCAGTGAGCTATGATGATGCCACTGCACTCTAGCCCCGGCAACAAAGTGAGACCCTGTCTTAAAAAAGAAAAAAAAGAAAAAAGAAAAAAAGAAAGTTTTACAATATTTTTCAGAAATCAAAAAATAATTTTGAATTATCATGTAAAGGAAAATATGTCTAGAATGCAAGTATGGGAATAACCTCTATTTAATCAAATCATACTAATCAGAGGACTCAAAAGGATATCTTTTCTAGGTTGTACTACACTTATTGTAAGAATGTCCTCTTTGTAAGTTACACCAAACTGAAGACTAAATTCTAGGTAGGCTGAAGTCTGCAAAAATAATTTCTCTTCACCTTATCCAGAGTAGCATGAACCCACCTTACCTTGATGGCACAGAAACGAGCCTGTTAGGACAGTTGAAGACAACCAGCAGAAATGCTTGATGTGCAGTAGTCGGAATACAATTACTGAACTTCTTTGCTTGGCTTGTCTTTTCTTGAAAAACATGGAAATCTCTTTTTTTTCTTTCTAAATATTCTATGTTCATCTCTTCAAAAATATAGATGCCAGTTTTTGGTTTTTTTTAGGTGCTAGTTTTAAAATAAATCCTTTTGTTGCATTTAAATTTGTTTTAAATTACTAATTGAGTTCCTAGTAGTTTCTTTCTTTATTATAAAAAAAGAAAACTTTTGGGAACTGTACTATTTTATCTTGATTATATAGCAAAGACATATTAATCATAATTAAGTATGAATAAAACATAATTCCCCTAAGTGTTAAAATTATCATAAAATGCTAAAGACTGAATTCAGAAGGTTAAGATTTTAGAAATTATTTTCAGAGGCAACGAAAGGATAAATTTAAGTTTCCATCTCTCACACCTTTGAAACTCCTGATGAGAAGGAGAATGTGCTGGGTTGTGATTAACAAAACTTGTGCTAGCTTTCATGCTTGAAGTAAAGAAGTGGTGGGAGTTAAACTGGTAGCACATTACTATCATTTAATTATATTTTCTTCCTCTTTCACTAGAATTTTATCCTTGTCTGTCATTAACCTCTAACTCATAATAATTTCAGCAGCAACATGCGAAAAGATGTAACATAATTTTTTCTTATTCATGTGTTATCTAGAAACCGTTTAAATGGTAGATTAGTAACAGAATAAAATTTTAACAGTTTGTATCATGCAAGATGATTTTTACATATAATTGTAATTACATATAAAAATATATATAGGGAGATATTTGAGTATATTTATGGGTAGTAACTGCATAACATGCTTTGTATGTTATTATTTCCCTCTGTTTACTTTTTTTATCCTAACATACATTTTCATCTATTTACCTTTACCGTAATAGAATTTAATTAAAAAGTACTATGTACCAATAGAATGACATGAGTTAGTTAAACGTTAGGAAAATTTCAACGTGTATGTGAAATGATTTTTCCATTTAAACAATAAAATGATTACCTTTTTTTAAAGATTGTAATTTATTGTATGTGACTATGGCAACAACAGGATAAAGGAACATGAGCATGAATTGGAATTGAAATAGAGTATATTTACGAGATGAGTCTCAGGACCTTTTTAGGTATATCATTCTAATATGCATTTAATTTTACTGATTTACTAAAGAAAACATACAGTACCAAATTTATCATGCATATAATAAAGTGCTTACAAAAGAAAATATTTTATATTGATATTTATCTATTACATGAAAATAGAAAAAACTCAGCAGTTATATATATTATTTTGGCATAAGAATTACACTTATGTGGCAAGCTTATGTATTCAACACAATGCTGATTGCTTTATAGAGTCACAAACTAAATAAATATATTCATATACACTAAGCACTAAAATTCAACACTAAAATGAATCTTCTCATTTAATAGTTTCCAACCCTAAAACGTATCTTTGTATTTATTTAATTGCACATTTGGTTTCATCTAAAGTTTATATTACATTATTATATTTCTATAAAGTTTTATATATAGTTTTCTGTAACAATTATATGACTTATCTTCCCACTGATTTATAAGCTATCAAATTTTGAATTTATGTTTCAGTCTTCCACCTTACAGAACCTCTTACTCTTTCTAGTGATTTTTTTTTTTAAGTATTTTTCTTGGACATTTTCATTTGCAATCATATCACCAGGAAAGATTCACCTCTTTTTCAATACAATTGGCTGCTCAGAGTTGTACAATTCGGGATCTTATTCTTATGTCTTCGTCTTCTTTGTTTCTTCCTTCCTTTCTGTCTTTTTCTTCTCTCCCTCCCTGCCTTCTTTTTCCACTTCTTATCTTCCTGACCTCACCAATTTTAACAGGTAGATTTGTAAGGTGTTGCCACTAAACATAGCATTGGTCTTTGGTACGTATATACTTATACAGAATTTGATATGTTTCTTGAATGGAAGTTGCCAATTTTCAAATATGTACTTAATATATATTAAGATGCACATATTAATAGGTCAAGGGACCTATTAATGTTTAATTGTGTAGATGGCTTTTTAAATATTAAACCAAATTTTTATTATTAGGAACAAACTTACTTTGTTAAGGCTTATGATTATTTTAATATGTAACTATTTACTAATATTTCACTGAGGATTTTTGCATCAATATTTACGAGGTAAAATTGATTTGCACTTTTTTTCTCTGTACTCTCTTTGTATGACATTGTTATTGATGTTTTGCTGATATTGTAAAAAAGAAATGGGAAGCTTTGCTTCTATCTCTGTGCCTGGGATCAGTTTTAAAATAGATTTATTTTTTTAAGTTTTGATATAATTGGCAGACATATGATAAATGGCATATTTTTGATAGCACCTGTAATTTGTCTGTTTTCTAATAAATGTTTATAATTTATATTTTCTTGGAAATGTATTATTTCATATAGGTTTTCAAACTTCTGTGTGTAGAATCATGGAATGCATTTTCTTTTCATTCTTTTAATTTCTTCCTTATTGATAATTTTAATTCTTCCCATGATTAATTTTATATATTAATAATTTATTTTTCTATATTAATTAGTGATTCCAAAGCTATTGATTTCACCGATTTTATCAATTCTCATCAACTGGTTATTATTCATCTTATTTAGATTAATATTATTTGAACTGTCAAGGATTTCAATTCCTTATGTTTCTATAATATGTAATATATATATGATTTAAAGATATTATCTTTGTAATCTATACTATTATCAATGTGAAGTGATCATCTTTATCCTACTTATTACTATTTACATTAATTTAAATTAAAATATTAAAAGATTAAATAGAGTAGAGTTAATGAGAGATTTCCCAACTAGTCTTGGAAGGAAAAGCAAGTTTTACCAAGAAAATCAACAAGTAACAAAGGCATCATTTAGGGCATTACTTGAATACAAAATATCAGTCAGAAAATGTGTGAAAGTGTTCTCACCACAAGAATAACAATGTGAGGCAATGCATTTGTTTATTAGCTCGATTTTAGTCATTCTATACTGTATATTAATAGCATCCCATTTCCTTGGGCTTGATAGTATTGTACCCTTTAGGATATGTAAGCAGGAAAAGTTCAAATCACCAGCCACAAACAGTTTAATTATCTGCCAAATCCTGTTTCATTTGCCCATTCAAGAAATTCCTCACATCTTCAATTTGGCATTTGTTTGGCAAAAGATTAGTGTGGATTAGGCAAAAAGAGGTAAACCTGGTACCTCACAGTGTGATATAATAGAACAATCTGGCAAGCCTCACCCCCAGTTGCAATTTCATAACTATATTTTTTTCTACACCTTAGCTACTGGAAGGCTCAGTTTAAATGTGTGTTCTTTGACTAACAATGCACAAAATATTAGAACATACCAGAAGCAACCTACTAATATTACCTGTGCATTCTATTTCTTTTTTCCTTCTTTTCTTTGCACATTATATATTCACTTGCTGCTGGTTTTTATCATCATTATTATCATTTGTACTAGCTGCATTTTGACAAGTCTTGCCAAATCCACTTTGAATGGGGGCAGAGTTTAAATAAACATTATTAAATTTGCTGGAATGTGGGATATAGTGAAGCTCAGCCTGTCCCTGGGCAGTCACCGGAACATAAGAATTTGTGGGGACGGAGTGTGCAGCAGAGGAATGGCAGAGCGGCCGGAGCCAAGACGTCTGGTCTCTTATTAGTAAGACCCGCTGCTGTAGAAAGATGCCACTGAAGGAATCTCTGGAGCCAAATGGTTCTTGAAGCACTCTACTCATGACTCTACCAAGGTTCAGGTAGTTCCCAAACTCAGGATATCTAAACCTCTAGAAAATGCACTTTTTACGCCTGTCATCTTATTCTTAATGGAGAGAGAAAAATTAAGACTAAAGATAAACCTGCTTTAGAGGTTCCAAAGTCTCATCCTATTCTCGTTTATTATCCTCTAGCATGGGGAGAAATCAAATCAAACCCGTTAACAGATCGAGCGCTGCTCCACATCTTCAGCAGGTCAGGCAGAGCTCTCGCTGGAGAAAGGGTTGCCCACGTAATGTGATGACATATGTCCTTCGAAACCCACACCCTTTCCCCCAATTCGAGGCACCATGCTGATCATTCTGTCCTTCAGGTTGAAAACGTTTCTGTTAAAGCTCCAGGCTTTTGATCAGCCTATGTTAGGAACACATTTTGACAGAGAAACATCCCACAATAGCTCCATATAATGTGTTAGTTTTCCAGAAAATATTGCTCTCCAAAAATTTGTAAAACTTCAGTATTAAAATAAATCCTGGAAGATTACATGATTTAGTACTGAACTAAACATTAGGTTCTGAACTAAGCATTAATCATAAGTTATTAAAAGCCGAGCTACAAGTAGACACCATTTATAACTGCCTCCAAAGTCCTATTCCCATGCATATACCAGGTGGTCTTCTGACTGTGGTGCCGAAAACAGGGATGACAAGAGATGATTTTTGCTTTGTTTTCTTTTTCAGAAATTAACAAAAGAGAGGGAGAAGAATGTTCTTGGCAGTGAAAAGCATGTGGCTCAGACATGTGAGGGGCTTTAGGGAGAAACTGAAAGGCCTTCTGTACATCAGAGCCAGGAAGGGTAGGGTAGCTTGGTCAGTAGAAGGCAATTCCTGTGTGGCAGGGAATTCCCAGGTAGGGAGTTACACCTGGACTTCAGTCCAAAGGTGATGATGAAGACATTGACGGGTTTTGCTTAGATTTACATTTCTATGGTGATGTCTCTAGCTGCTGTGTGGAAAGTGGGAGAGAAGAAATAAATCTGGAATAAGGGAGAAAATTTAAGTGGTTATTACAGAAGAGCCAGCAACAGGGATAACTTTTCCTCTATATTTATTATCATTTTGCTAAGCATTGAACTAGGTCCATCCTGTGAATAGGACAAAATTAACTTAAAGACTATCTCCCACAGAAATGGTAGGTAACGATTTAATCCTTGAAGAGACATAATATTCATCCTGGCATCCTAAGCTCTCTGTACACGGGAGTAAGACATCACGTCACAGTATGATATCCTCATTGTGAGCTGAGGCACCCCATGGAATCACAGTGTCCTCACAAGAGCAACATGGCATATTTTAAAATTTTGAGGGAAACACAGTGACATTTCTTTTCTTTCTTTTTTTTTTTTCAGCATATTACAGGGGTGCAAATGTTTAGATTAGATGTATTATCTTTGCCCTGCCTGAGTCAGAGCTTCAAGCGTGTCCATCCCCCAGACTGTGTGCACTGCACCAAATAGGTGTGAACATATCCATTCCCTCATCCCCTCTCCCACCTACCCGACATTTCTTGAATACCACATGAACAACTATCCTTTGTTAATCTGGGATTTAGGTGTTTGCAGTGATAAAAGACAAGTACCACCTAGATATTAATGTACAACCCTTATCCACTATTTCTGGAATCGTATTTACTTTTACTTTAAAAAATAAAGAGATAAAGAAACTTTTTTTGTTTTTCTTTGTTTTCGATTTGTTTTGTTTTTAGAAAGGTCATTCTCCTTCACCAACCCACCATCCACCAACTATTAGCTTTCTTTCACAGTGGTACAGTTACATTAATAAGATAATTTGGATATTTCTCATCATTCTTGATAGAGCCAAGGATCCATGGTCTGCATCGGGCCCATAGCCTTACTTTACTTGGAGTCATGGGCTCAAAATACATATGAAAGTATATTTAACTTTAAATATATGGGTGATATTATGGGTTCCTTTTTTAAATCTGATTACTTGACAATGCTGAGTCCATAGTTTTCTTACATAGCAATAATCAGCAAGATAAGCTTTGCATTGCTATCTGCAGAAGAAACCTTTTCTCTCCATTTTGGCATTATTCCTACTATTACTTTATCTGAGTGATCCCTGTAGTCATTTGAGTTTGTCTGTAATTTAGTATGACAAAGAGTTTTAAGTAGGATTGATTATTTAAGATATGGAGTTTTAGTGATTATGCCACGTATCTGTATCTGTGAGTGACACAAAGAGTGAAGATATTTCTACAGCTATAAATAACACTGCTATTAATAAATACATTTTTGAGATTATTCCATATATAATAGGCATTATGCTAACACTTTGCATTTATTATCTCATAATCACAGCAATATTATTATAGTTATAGCAATTCTATGAGGCAATTGTTCTTAATTTTTATTTATAGATGTGCCAAGAACTTCTAATAGACTGAGATTTTACCCTGCTTGCAAGCTAAGTTAATCTTCCACAGTTTCATCAATGCTGGCTGAGGACATGAGGCTCTGGGAACAGAGACAAGGAGTTTATTACTGGACTGCAATTAGCACGGGCATCAATTTGCATTGGTTCCCTTCATGTGCCAAGACCCGTGGGGGCAATGAGGAGGGGCTAGGTGGCTGCCGCTACACATAGTCAGTTTTCTTCACAGAGGGGGAACCCCTGAGGTTTGAGATTGCCAGTATTTTATAATGGACTACAAGAAAGCCTGTACTTCATCTGCCATTTTCCCTAGAGTGAAACATCATCTTTTAAACTAAGCAGTAAACTTGCCCTTTGCCAAGGAGGTGAATACCATCTCTGTCTTCTAAGGATGTCTACCAAACAAGCATCCTTGAAGAGGAAGAATTTTCTTTCCAAGGAGCTGACACAGAAAGGAGGGATAAATAGAAAATAATATATTGCTTTAAACCTTTTACTTTCAAATAATATTTCATTTTTCTTACACTAAAGAATTACCTGATAAATTCCACCACAGATGCTACCTAGAAGGCTTGTTGTAGAATGAGGGTAAGAACAAGTTTTTCATAAAATTTCATGGAGACCTAAACTCTGAGATTAAAATAAGAAAACACTGAAACAAAATTGAAAAATATCTCATTTATGAACCGAATTTGGGCCAATGGTTTCCAAAATCTTTCTGTTTCCGGGAGCTTTAAAAATTCTATATTCTGTCAGTGAAACTTAGACCTATGTATTAATATCAAACTCTCTAGGGGTAGCACTAAAATTAAAGTTAAACTTAATTTCAGAAAGTTTGCTAGGTGAATCTGATGTGTAGGTTTGAAGAGAGCCTGGAGATCACATAGCTCTAAAGGATAATCTCCAGGTAGGTGACTGAGGCCTTTCACAACTGAACTTGAATCAAGGTGACTTATGTACTATCTCAAGGCTGCAGAATGGAATTGTAATTATAATTAGGATAGCATGTAGGTGGGAGCTGTGGCTCAGGTCTGTAATCCTAGCATTTTGGAAGACTGAGGCAGGTGGATTGTTTGAGCCCAGGAGTTTGAAGTAACAGTGAACTATGATGACAGCACTGCACTCTAGTCTGGGTGACAGAGACCTTGCCTTGAAAAAAAAAAAAAAAGAAAGCATAAAACTAGTACTTCTTCCTACTCTGTGAATAGAGTTTATTACAGCCCTGTCAAAACGGCCTCAATGAAAACAGAACTCAAAGAATAAAAATGTTGCACCTTAAGAACTCTAACAAAGAGTAACATTAATTCTGTGGACTCAAAAATTTCCTCATTTGAATACTGTAAACTATTGAAGAGTGTAGACAGCTCACCAACTAAACACAGGTTTTTTGAAATATACCCTTTATACTCTTTATTTTGCACCCATGCTCATATGATTAATAATTAATTATTCCAGGTACTTTGACATCACAAAGGAAACACCCTGGATTGAATTAAGAATCCAAGGCCCATCAATATTTTAGATTTCTTGAAGAGACTGTCTTTTTTCCACTGTATGTTCTTGACACCTTTGTCAAAGATATGTTCTCTATAGATGTGTAGATTTATTTCTGGATTCTCTATTCTGTTCCATTCATTTATGTGTTTGTTTTTATGCCAGTATCATGCTGTTTTGGTTACTACAGTTCTGTAATATAATTTGAAGTCAGGTAATGTGATTCCTACAGTTTTTTCTTTTTTGCTCAGGATGGCTTTGGCTATTCTGGGTCATTTGTGGTTCCGTATAAATTTTAGGATTTTTTTTTTTATTTCTATGAAGAATATCATTGGTATCTTTAAGAGGATTGCATTGAATCTGTAGATTGATTTGGGTAATATGGACATTTTTAACAATATTGGTTCTTCTAATCCATGAGCATAGAATATCTTCAATAAATGGTGCTGGAAAAACTGTATATACATATGCAGAAGAATGAAACTAGACCCTTATCTCTTGCCATATACAAAAATCAAATCAAAATCAATTAAAGATTTGTATCTAAGACATGAAATTATGAAACTACTAAAAGAAAACATTAGGTGAATGATTCAGGACATTGGTGTGGGAAAGGATTTATTGAGTAATATCCCTAAAGCATGGGCAACCAAATCAAAATTGGACAAATGGGATCATTTACAGCTAAAAATATTCTGCATAGCAAAGGAAACAATCAACAAAGGAAAAAGACAACCAACAGAATGGGAGAAAACATTCGCAAATTACTCATCTAACAAAGGACTAGTAACTAGAATACATAAGGAGTTCCAACAGTCAATAGGAAAAAAAACAAACAATCCAATTAAAAAATGGGCAATGGATCAGAATAGACATTTTTCAAAAGAAGACATGCAAATGGCCAATGGGTATATGAAAAAATGCTCAGCATCATTAGTCATCAGAGAAATGCACACCAAAACTACAATGAGATATATCATCTTACCCCAGTTAAAATGGCTTTTATGAAAAAGGCAATAAAAAATTCTGGCAAGAATGTGGAGAAAGGGGAACATTGTTGTTGGGAATGTAATTTTTTTTATTTTTTTGAGACAGGGTCTCATTCTGTCACTCAACCTGGCGTGTGGTGGTGTCATCTCATCTTACTGCAGTCTCAAACTCCTGGGCTCAAGTGATCTTCCTGCCTCAGTATCCTGAGTAGTTGGGACTACAGTCATAACACTACATCTGGCTAATTTTTCAATTTCTTGTAAAGATGGGGTGCCACTCTTGCTCAGGCTGGTCTAGAACTCCTGGCCTCAGGCAATTCTCCCACCTCAGCCCCCCAAAGTGCCAGGATTATAGGTGTGAGCCACCATGCGCTGCTGAAAATGTAAATTAGTGCATTCACTATGGAGAACAGTATGGAGGTTCCTCAAAAAACTAAAAATGCACTGCCATATGACCCAGCAATCTCACTGCTGAGTATATATCTAAAGGAGGAGAAATCAGTATATCAGAAAGGTGTCTGAACTCCCATGTTTATTGCAGCAAGATTCAGAGTAGCCAAGATTTGAAATTAACCTAAGTGTCCATCAATAGATGAATGCATAAGCAAATCATGGTACATATACACAATAAAATATTATGTAGCCACAAAAAGAATGAAATTCTACCATTTACAACAACATGGATGCAATTGAAGAACATCGTTAAGTGAAATAAGCTCAGCACAGAAAGACAAATCTTGCACGTTCTCACTCTTACCTGGGAACTAAATATTAAAAACAATTCATCTCACGGAGATAGAGGGTAGTTATCAGAGGGTAGGAAGGGTAGCGGGGAGTGGAGGATAAACTGGGGAGGGTAAACAGGTGCAAAAATATGGTTAGATAGTTTGATATAAGAAACAATATTTGATAACACAACAAAGTGACTATAATCAACAATAAGTTAATTATTAGTTAAAATAATTAAAAAAGTGGAATTGGAATGTTCCCAACACAAATTAATGATGAATGTCTGAGGTGATGGATACCCCAATTACCCTGATTTGATTAATTCACATTGTATACCTGTATCAAAACATCACATGTACCCTATAAAGATATAAGACTATTATGCACCCATAATAATTAAAAAGAAAAAAAGAAAATTTTTTAAAAAATATTTTAGCTTTCTCCTCTCTTTGGTTTTTAATGATATCATCCCCTCATATCTGTTCCCAATCCATGGATAAATCTTCTAATTTTATTGACAGTTTAGCTATCACGTTCATAATTTTCTTCTCCAAACGTAGTCCTATGATGACTCTGGGAAATCCCAATATCCAGATGAAAGAGGCATCTGTACATCTACAACTGTACAGTAATGGCTTCCAAATTCATAGTTCCAGGCTTGTATACTTTACTATTTAATTTTAAATTTTAGCTATTATTTGATCATTTTTAAACCTTTCTCATTCTGACTTCACAGCAGCTGGACAAACCACTCATATGGCCACCCTCTGGATCCCACCTAGAAGTTTTCCACCTCAGAATTTTTAATTCCAATATTCTTTCATCTGGCAAAAAATTCTTAGCTTTCTAATTTTTGCTTCATTACTCTCACTCTCTGCTCCTCTCATTGAATTAACCTGTGTTTGTCCAGACCAGTATTCCATTTTTTAGATTAAAGACCACCACTCTCTAGAACCCTTGATTTCTTCCTTTCATTGCACGTGCCTAATCAGAATGCCATTTCTTCTCAATTAAAGCATGTATATCCATTTAAAACATTGGCTATTGAGGAATCTAAAAATAATCAAAAAATTATAAATTTGCACTGATACAAGTTTATGATCTCTAACTGCAGTTAAAGGGTACATTTTCTGTTCCTTACATACTCTTACTGCATGATCCCAAGTTTTGCATAAACCGATTATATACATCAACAAATACTTTGAGCTCCAGATCTGTATATCCAATTCTCTATTCAATATAAATTTTCCACTTGGAGTTATCAAATACACAACAAACTCAACATGTTCACAACAAAGTCATAATTCTACATCTACTACCAGTGTTTCCTCCCTCAAAGAATGGCACCATCATCCATTGAATCTGATAAGAAACTTGTGATATCTTCTTGTTCTTTAGTCCATATAACCAGACATTCAGGAAAACAGTGGATTTTGCATGCTAACATGAATTACTCTTCCTTTCTGTTTGTAATTCTAACACCCTGGTCTAAATCATTATCATCTTTCACTAACACTATTTCAGTAGCTCCCTAAACTTTCTCCTAGCATTCCCTTTTGCCCATCTCTTAGACATTTGCTCCTCTCCAGCCAGAATTTTATTTTTTATTTTACTTAAAACCAATTAAGGTTCCACGCTCTTGTCTTCAGTTACTCTTATAATAAAAACTCATATCTTTAAAATAAATTATATAAGGTTCTGCAGAATCTAATCCAATAACTACCATATACTTTCATACCATTTTCTTGATAATCTTCATTCTAACCTCATTGGTGCTCTTTCAGGGCTTTTGAGCAGGCCAAGCTCTTTTCACTACAGGACCTTTGTATTTGTTATTTCTCATCCCTGAAATACTCCTTCTTCTCCATCCTTCCCCTCCCCAACTTCATATCTTGCACAAATGCTTCATATTTAGCAAATATCACTTCCTTAGGAAGCTACCCTGTGATGACCTTCTAGAGAAAATCAGAGAGCTCGGTTCATATTTTTTGAAGATACTTATCTCCTCTACACCCAGTAAAGGCATGAACTTTATCTATCTTGCTCTTTATTCCTGGTAGAAATAGATGATAATTATTTGTGGAATGAATGAGAAAATATTTCCCAGCAAATACAAGTTCCTACTAAGCTCCCTTTTTCATTCATTATTTTAAAATTTCACTACTTTCTTAAAGATAATTTTCATGTTAAATTTCAATCCAAATCAGAAAATTATCTCCTTCTTTACAGAGAAAATATGGGCCATCAAGTAAAAGCTCTGTTATTCACACTTTCGTTGAACACACTCCCTCTTTGCTGGCAAAATGGTCTTTGTCTATCACTAAATTTATCTTCTCTCCTCAGTCTCATTAAGCAGAGAATGCTGCCATGTGTTCAAGGCTAATGCTTGCATTAAAAAAAAATGGATTCATACTCACCTTGAACCCTTTGGGGCTTATCTCTTTTTTAAACAATATTTTCAACCCTTCTTTTTTCTCTAGCTCTATTCTCAAAGCATTAAGAAATGCTTAGTTGGCCAGATGAGGTGGGAGGGTGAGGAGGGAGGATCACTTGAGCTCAGGAGTTGGAGAGCAGCCTGAGCAACAGCGAGACCCCATCTCTACTAAAAATAGAAAAATCAGCCTGGTGTGGTGGCGTGCCTGTATTTCCAGCTTCTCAGGATGCTGAGACAGGAGGATCACCTGAGCACAGGTATTTGAGGTTGCAGTGAGCTATGTGACACCACTGCACTGTACCCAGGGCAAAGGAGTGAGACTCTGCCACAAAAAAAAAAAAAAAAAGGCTAACTTTATACCTCCTTTCAACAATGTTAATTGACTTTATGTTGTTCTTGATCTGCTTTATATCTATGTCTCCTTTTGTTGGCAAACAACATTCCTGAAATAAATTGCATTGACTTTCTCTTCATTTTATTGCCCCATTCACTTCCCATGTCCTGCAGTCTAGCTTTTACCAAATCACTTCATTAAAACTGCTTTTTCTAAATTCTTCAAACACTCCCTGTATAAAACTTAAATAAGTATTTTTCACATGTTATCATACTTGGCCTCTCTGAACTATGACCTTGTTGTAATTCCTAAGAATTTTTCTTCCTAAATTCATGTGACACCTCTTTCTCCTGGCTGTCATCTCACCAATCTGGCCATGCCTTTGAAACTTTGCATTTTGCAGCAAAAAGCTTGGAAGCTTTTTTACTTTAATAACAGGATATAAACTTTAGCATTCTTTCCTTATTCATTTAAACATTCTATTAAAGTTATATTTCTCCTCCATGACTTCCCTTTATCAGTAGAAGTGTCAGTAAAAAAAAAAAAATCTATATTTCTATCCTAGATAATACATCCTCTATCCTAGCTGTTAATTAGGCATCTTCACTTGGCTGTTGCAAAGGGATTTCAAATTCTACATGCTTAAATGTAACACATCGTTTTTTTTCCTAAAACGCTTAGCCCTTATATTTTGAGAAATTGCACCAAACACCCTGTAACCTAAGCCAAAATTCTAGCAGCCATTCTTTGGTTACCTCTGTTCTTTAAAATAAAATTTCTTGCCAAAATAAGTTAAAAAATCTGTCAGTTTTACTTTCCCAAATATCTTGAAACAATTCCCTTTTTATCATGCCTTTGGTTATTGCCTTTCTTCACGTCCTAATCATTAATAACCTAAAATTCTTCAATGGCTTCTTGTTATTCCTTTCTTCCTAAATCTTCCATCTCTCATACCATTTCAGAGTGATCTTTCAAAAGCCTAATGTAAACTTTCATAATTTTATTTAAATTATTTTCATGCTTCCTGAATAAATTTTAAAATTTTAAATGTGACCTTCCAAATTTCTTATAATTTACTCCTTCCTATCCATAGAATAAATACATATTCAATCGATAAGTACATAGACAAATATATAAAGATTTATCTTTCTCTATTGCTTTTCTTTTGTTTGATTCTAGACAAACTGAATGTGTAATGCTCTGTTTATATACTTTTGCTGTCTTTTCCTTCTTCTTTTACATTTCCAATTCCTATTTGTGTTTGAAGACATGTATCTCGCACAAAGATAATATTCAAGGAGCTAGGGAAGCCTATTCCCCATGTTTCCAGAAAGGATAAAATTGTAACTACCAGAATCATCATAAATATATCAAAATTTAGAAAATTAGCTTCAGAAAAAGCAAAGCATAAGTCTTGGTTTTATCACAGCATGAAAACAGTTTCTTCAAAATAGAAATGAAAAACATACGTGCATTTCCAAGAACTATGAATCCACATTTCTCTATCCACATTGTCTCCCCCAACTACCCAAACATTTTAGTTACACTAACACTCTCTGGGTCCGGTGGAATCACTCTATTTAAAAACCTCCCACTAATATTCTCTTCCTCTTCTCTTCTTTAAAGCCTGGTGATCCTTCTTAATGAAAGGTGGATCTTGCATTCTGTTTTTCATACTGAATGTTCTGTGCAAAATATGGGTCAAAAATATTTGCAAAAAAATATTGCAAAGTGAATAGATGATAACACATTTCCTTCTTCTAAGAGCCTGATTTCATTGGATTTATTGATATATTATTAAGTTTCTTTCTGACCAAATGAAGTCAGACCATGGAATTTGCTAACTATTCCAAAGTTTTGTTCTTATTAAGACTCTGCTCCAAACTAAGCTTGTTTTCCTAGATGAAATGTTCAAAAAAGCAAAGAACTAAAGATAAATCGTGTAGGGGATGTAAAAAGAAATCATCTTCTCTCCATTTTACACTATTATAACATAATTACACAATTACATCAATGACATCCAATATTGATCAAATATTAGGGGGGCAAAAATTCAATTGACTAAATTTTAAATAGGTAATTTAACAGTGAGAAATAATTATTTTTTATTTGGCATTTTCTTAGAATACTAATGTTTTCCTTTTCCCAGTTAAAAAAAAAAAATCATTGATTCGGGCCAGCAGTAGTTTGAGGAAAGGATTTAAAACAAGACAGTGATGAAAGAAATATATATTTATAGTATTTTACAATTTCCACATTATGGGAATTTTACAATTCCCATAATTATGTTCCTTAGTTTATAGATTATGGACAAATAATCAAGGAGATGGTATTAAGGTTCACGGTTTTAATAACAAAATTAGGTTATAGTTATGCAAATAATATTAAAAGCTTTCATCAAGAGCATTCTGCAGGCTTAAATTAATTCTTTGCTCAGGTAATTATGTTTATGTGTTTTTTGTGCATGTCTCAGAGACTAAATATTGCGAGTGATTCCTTTTAGTTTTTGAACACCTAAACCTTCAGGTGTAATTTAAACAAAACACTTTCATTATAAAGCCAAACTGCACAAAGAGATGAAAGTGACAGCATCGACCTTGAATAAATTCCAGAACAGTAGTTTACGGAAGACAAAGCAATTACAGCTCCACATTGACCGATGTATCACTTAGCACTTCTGATAATAAGATGAGGCTTTCAGGGCTAGGATTGGGATAGGAGACGAAGTTACTAAGACTTATTGAAAGTGTAAGAACAGGATTTTCAAAGATATTAAAATAGAGACTCTTGATCTTGTTTTAAGACTTGGTTAATGAAATCACTAAAACTAAATGTTTAGGAAAAGCCGATAAAATAACTAATCCAATAACTATTGTTTTTTTTTTTCAGATTTAAAGATAAGCTTCCAACCAGGTTGGGGTAGAGATGTATAGAAAATATTGTATAAACTATATTTGCTGAATTGGATGAGAAAGAATGATAAAGTTATGCAAAATATTTCAGAAGGATAAAGTTTTAATTAGGTCAAGTCTGTTATCTATGTATACTTAAAAGAATATTAGGAAGATCTCTGCACATTTATAAGTGTCTTGATAAAAGTATTTAGAGTGTATGTTTTGTTTTTCTTGATTTGATTTTCTAAATTAACTGTTGTATATTTAGAAGGAAGCACAATATAGTAAATAAAATTATGTGTGCGTGAATTTTAGTTCTTATTTTGAAATTAACTGTATGAGCATCAGTAAATGAATAAATGGAAACTTTTAACTTGGAAAGGCCCTTCCAGGTTTAATGAGTAATGATTTTTAATGGCATTGATTGAAAGTACATCAAACAAATATAAATCCTCAAATTTTGATCTGTTTTATAGTATCCAGATGTTACAGATGAACAAAATCTTATGATATTTTATTTTTTAAAACTCCTTCTTCAATCTCCTTTTGCTGAATCATGTAATTCAAACTAGGTGTGAAATAAGAATATACCAATTAATGTCATTTTATATAGGAAAAGAATACCTGTCTTGGAACATTCTGGAAGAAAAAAATGATTCACCAGAATATCATTTTAGGCTTTGTTATGGCACCAAATGGTGTACAGTCATAAGTTACTCTATCTTTTCTCTGAAATTCCATTTCCTCACCTAGAATATGGGGGAGAAGATAGGCTGTATGGCTACGAAGTTTCCTTCTATCATTCTGTTCTATTATTCTTAATTTTCCAAATAAATGCAAAATTATTCAGAGATAGTGTGGCAGATAAACTGAACATTTGATAAATATATCATTATATTATCTTGACTGTCACTTAAGCAAGAATAAGGTTTTAGGTTGAATGCTTTAATATTATGTGGTAAATCATTTTTACTCATTTTCCGTCATGATTACAATGTAGATCTCTCACTTTATTTGTAAATCAATACTAGTGTGATTATTAAAAAATAAGAACTTTCCAAAATTGGTGTATTTTGTCATGTATTGAATAATAAATCAATGACATATTTATATTTTATAAAAATATGGAGTTTTGGTTAAATTATTCCACTAAGTAAATAGGCAAAATATTATTTTACCACAATGTTCATTGGATATTGTAATTGTCTTGGACTCTAAAAAGTTACAACAATTATTGCTTTGCAAATATCATATTTTTTGTAACTGGAAGGAGAATTGTGGCAACCCTGCATTGAGCAAGTCTGTCAGCACAATTTTTCCAACAACATGTGTCCACTACATGTCTCTGTGTCACATTTTGCTAATTTTCCCAGTATTTCAAGCTTTTCCATTATGGTGATCTGTGAACACTGATCTCTGATGTTACTATTGTAATTGTTTTGAGGCACCACAAATCATGTCCACACAGAAAGGTGAACTTAATCAATAAATGTACGTGTTCTGACTGATCCACTGATTGGCTGTTTCCACACCGCTCCCTGCCCCTTCCTCTCCTCAAGCCTCCCTATTCCCTGAGACACAACAATATTGAAATTAGGCCAATTAATAAGCCCCTACATGTTCAATTGAAATGAAGAGCTGCACATCTCTTACTTTAAATCAAAAGCTAGAAATGATTAACATGAGTGAAAAAAGCATGTCAAAAGCCAAGAAAGGCTGAAAGTTAGGCCTCTCGCACCAAATAGATAGTCACATTGTGAATGTAAAGGACATTTTCTTGAAGGAAATTAAAAGTGCTACTCCAGTGAATACATGAATGATAAGAAAGCAAAACATTCTTATTGTTAATACTGAGAAAGTTTTAGAGATCTATACAGAAGATCAAACCAGCCACGCCATTTCCTTAAGCCAAAGCCGAAGTTAGCAAAGCCCTAACTCTCCTCAATTCTACAAAGGCCGAGAGAGAGAAGGAAGCTGCAGAAGAAAAGTGTGAAGCTAGCATAGGTTGGTTCATGAGGTTTAAGGAATGAAGCCATCTCCATAACATACACGTGCAGAGTGAAGCAAGTGCTGATGAAGACGTTGCAGCAAGTTACCCAGAAGATCCAGCTAAGATCATCAATGTAGGTGGCTAAATCAAAGAACAGATTTTCAATGTAGACAAAACAGCCTCATATTGGAAGAAGATACCATTCAGGACTATCATAGGTAGAGAGGAAAAGTCGATGTCTGGCTTCAAAGTGTCAAAGGGCAGGCTGACGCTCTTGTTAGGTGCTAATGCAATTGGTGACTCTAAATTGAAGCCAATGCCCATTTATCATTCTCAAAATCCCAGAATGCTTAAGGATTAGGCTATGTCTACTCTGCCTGTTCTCAAGAAATGGAATAACAAAACCTAGATGATAACACATCTGTTTAAAGCATGTTCTACCTAATATTTTAAGCCCACTGCTGAGACTTACTGCTCTGAAAAAAAGATTCAAAATATTACTGCACATTGACAACACACCTAGTCACTCAGGAGCTCTGAAGAGATATATAAGGGGAATAATGTTGTTTTCATGCCTACTAACACAGCATCCAGTCTGCAGCCTGTGAATTAAGTAGTAATTTTGATGTTCAAGTCTTATTAATTAAGAAATACGTTTTGTAAGGCTATAGCTGCCATAGATAGTGATTCTTCTGATGGATCTGGGAAAAGTAAATTGAAAATCTTCTGAAAAGATTCATTATTCTAGATGGCATTAAGAACATTTGTGATTCTTGGAGAGAGATCAAAATTAAAATTAGCAGGAGTTTAGAGAAAATTGATTTCAGTCCTCATGGATGACTTCAAGAGGCTCAAGACTTCAGTGGAGGAAGTAACTGCAGATGTGGTGGAAAAGCCAGAGAATTAGAATTAGCAATGGAGCCTGAACATGTGACTAAATTGCTCCAATCTCGTGATCAAACTTAATGATGAGAAGTTATTTCCTATGGATGAGGAAAGAAAGTGATTTCTTGAAATGGAATCTACTCCTGATGAAGATGTTGAGGGCATTGTTGAAATGACAACAAAGGATTTGGAATATTACTTAAACTTATTTGATAAAGCAGTAGCAGGATTTGAGAGGATTGACTCTGATTTTGAAAGTAGTTCTACTGTTGGTAAGATGTTACCAAACAGTACCATTTGCTAACGGGAAATATTTCATGAAAGAAATAAATGAATGTGGTAAACTTTGTTGTTGTCTTATTTTAAGAAACTGTTATAGCCACTTTAACCTTCAGCCATCGCCATCCTGATCAGTCAGCTATCATTGAAACGGAGGCAAGACCCTTCACCACAAAAAGACAACTCCCTGAAAGTCTCATATGATCATTAGCATTTTGTAGCAATAACTGGATTTTTAATTAAGGCATATGCATTGTTTTTTTTAGATATAATCCTATTTCACACTTAATAGACTATGACATAGTGTAAACATAACTTTTACATGCACTGGAAAACCAAAAAATTTGAGTGTTTCACATATTACCATATTCACTTTATTGTAGTGGTCTGGAACCTAACCCACACAATCTCTGAGGTATGCTTATATTTTAAATATATATTTGGAAACATAAGCTTACCTGTATTTTAGTGTTTTGCTATAGTTTAATACCTAACTGCAAAAAACTGTTATGAAAATTATAATTCTTATACATTTATAGAAATAGAATTACTCCTTTATAGTAGCATTTTCATATTTTTAGAGGAAGGTCAATTAAACTCAATAAAAAATTAAAGGAGATGTGGAATTATAATTATTGACATAGTAAGATAATCATAATATAAAAGTGATAAAGAAAATGCAAAATAGTATGTTCTACATAAATAATTTTTATATAAGCAATATATATAAATATATTTAAAATAAAATATCTATGGGAATATTTGCAAAATGAAGCAGAGTTTGTCTATCTCAAGAGTGTAGGATAAAGAACAATCTTTTATTTTGCTTAACATTTAAAAAATAATTTATCTGCGATGAACAATGATTTACAATAAAAAATATGAAAATACTTTAGTAGGAAGCTAAATTTTTTTATAATTTAACAAAATAATGTGATATGCTTGTCTAATTTTGAATGTTTTTAGAAAGCATCCCAAATATTTCACATAGTTCCTTAGTTTACTGGAGGATTTTAAATATATTTTAATCAATTGGGTTTAGTAATGGTTTGTTTTAAGCTAAGTGCCTTCATAGGCAAATATATCAATGGTGAATATTAAATTTACAAATTAATTACATTGAATGATAAAAAATGTATTTTAACATTAAAAATGTCACCTGATATCAAGAAATCTAGATTACTGAAGTTAAATATATAGCATCAACATATTTTTATAATAATAGCTTCCCATATTTAGAATATCACACATATTATCACCATGACAAAAATTTGAATCATCATGTATTTTGATGCCTATAGTAATCTTACAATTATTGAGATGGGGAAACTAAAGCTTAAAGTATAACTGGCATGTCATTCACCTGGGTTCTAAACTAGATATTTTTGACACCGAAGACCATTCTTTTAACTTATGCATTGCAATACCTGTGCTAATATTTGGTAAGGAATATTACTTATAAAATGGATTGCTTTTGTTTAAAAATTATGTTTTTGATTTATTTGGTAACTGGTCTGATTGAATTGAATAATTAGGAATTATGAGATTCTTTTTTATCATACTGTAGGAGAGGCAAAACTTTACCTTTACCTTCTTAAGGTCTTCAACTGGGAATTAAGTTGACACAAACCAGAGTAACAAAAGGAAAGCATAAAGATTTTATTTTACATGTGCATGGAAGTCCTCATATGTAAATGAGGACCCGGAGAAATGGCAAAGCCCAAATGCTTTCGTAGTAGGTTGAAAAAAAGAATGGTAACAAACACAAAATAAACAAAATGTATGGGGAGGTTAAGGAAGATAAGAGTTATTTTAACAAGGAGTATTTGTACACATTTTTCTCCACTTCTAGTCTCTAGTGACAAGTATGTTTCTTTTCTTCTGCTACAAGGGAGCGCATCTTTCACATGGACGTTTTATCTTCTATCTCTGGTGATAGAATGTTTCTTTTCTTCTGGTATAGGGAGAAAGGGGGAAGCAAGTGTCTCATTTATATCTTCTGTTTTTCAAGTGTTTTCAATTGAAAATAATCTTTATGTCAAAATGGCATTTTTTTTTTTGGAGTGGCATATTGTGCCACACTTAACCTTTCACTTTAAATCAATTGAAATATATTCGTAAGTTTTAGATTTCAAAGAAAATTTGCATGACTTTAAAGAATAGTCTATTTACTGCAGGTTATAGCCTTCACCTAGCATTTGATAGTTAATCTTGTTGGTATTCACAAAGGAACAAAGTCATTTTTATCTTGTAGTGTTTGGATGGTGATTTTTAAGAAAATTATGAATAATTGTTTTAAAAACTAACACAATATTTATTGTGAGTCAGGCATTGTTTTAAGCAAGTTAAATGCACAAACACAGTTAATTTTAAAAGTTTTATTATAAGGTTGATACTATTATCATCTGCAGTTTTTAAATCTGGAAACTTAGGCAAAGATAAGTAAGGTCACGCTGCCCCTAGGTGGCAAAATGTAAATAAGAATCTAGATAATATGAGTCTAGAAGCCATGCTCTTAGCCAGTTTATTTTTCTATAACTTTTTTGATTCAATCAAAATGATTCAGTCTTAAATTCCAACAGAACAGTATCAGAATGCTTGTTCAAGCTACTTGTTCATTTAGCTACAATGTGGTTGATCTGCAGAGACCTGGACTCAGTTCGAGAACTGTGAAAATGGATAACAGAGATTAATTTTATGAACATCATGGCCAGAAATCAATATTTATTTTAGTAACATAATGTAAGTTGGAAGTTTTACAGAAAGAATCATTTTAAGGTATATAAAGTTTTGTAAGAGAAAACAATGAAGGGAAATGACTGTACATGTGGAAGTGATTGGAAAAGAGACGGGCATTTGGCCAGACAACAGTGACAAAAAGGCCATACACTGTGATTAGAGTTCAATAATTCATTTTTTGTCTTTTAGCTTTTCAGAATTTTCTAACATAAATGAGTTAGGAGTGTGGAATTATGTTAAGGAAATCATTTAAAGCATTTCAAATGGCAAAATGATTTATCCACAAGTTCTGATTGAAAACCAAAAGAAAGTATACCCATCCCTGAAATCCTAATAAAGGACTCAAACATGTAGATCACATTTTACATCATTCAAAAATTGAGAAACTACTTGGAATTCATGTAGACCACTGGAGCATGTAGAGATGAATTGCCTTGTTCAAGACCACATGCTCAGAAGCTAAATCAGGATGACACCAATTATTGTGCCCCCAGAAATTGCTTTCAATAGCTCATGTTGAGTTCAGATATGGTACTCATTGTTAAGCAGTGAAACAGTAAGTACACATTTATATTGTGCCTCATACTATTTTTAGTTTTTAATAAAGCCTCATTTCATTTAAAAAGATACTTTATAAATACCACATTGATACAGTAACATAGAAAAATCCTATATTGATATATTGTCAAATATTCAATAGAGAAATTGAAAAATGCAAATTTAAGGAAGTAAAATGAATTGTTAGAACTTCCCTTTCATTTGCATGTTCTCTTCTTTTGACTTGAACTCAAGTTGTAATATGTCTGGATTTAACCTGGCAGGACTAAGAGAAAAGTGTATGAAGATTTTCATTTTAGTTCCCTAAAATAGAATTTTGAGAAGCAGTGCTCCAGTTAACTCTTAGGGCTGGGGGATAAGGTATCTAAAAATATCAGAAAATTAGATTACCATTCTTAGACTTTTTAGAAACTGTTCTAAAATCTCACTCTGAAGAAAACTTTATGATTTGTCAGTGGTAAAATGCAGAGGACACAAATTGTAATATAGATAAACAGGTATACCACAGAGTAAAAGCAAGCTAAATTGTTCTTATTTTACATGGTTTCTATCTGTCAACCTAACTGAATTAAAAATGTACACGTACTTTAAAAACATCAAAGACAGGTAAATCATCTATATATTAAGAATTATAAATTGCTGTTTCTAAAATCTTCTCTCAAGAAAATGATTTTATTTTCTGAAAAGCTATTATCTCGGGAATAAAAATTACTTGTATGTGACACTAATAATCCTTAAACAGAAAATTCATAGGATGTATCTGTATTAGTTTTTATTAACTTACTGCTATCTCATTTTAGAACTTTTTTCCTCTTGCAGCCAAGATTCTCAAAGCACTTACTTTGAATGAAAAGAAATAGCTTGCATCCATACAAGTAGATTTGAGAATATTTTAAAAGAAGAATGTCTCACTACTCAATGAATTAGATGGGGTATTCCTCACATCAAAATTCAAATGCATCCTCTTGGAAAGTGCATTATTTAAATGACAAAAATAGTTTTTTGGGTTTTTTTAGATTTCTTTGTATCTAATAACAAAGCCAGCCCTATAGAGTTTTATAATGGCTCCTCTATCATCTAGAGTGTTTGTGTCTCTTCTCATTTATAGCCTGGAAAAGGAAATTACATACAGATGCTCCTCAAACTATGATTGAGTTATGTCCAGTTAAAACTTTTGTTAAGTTCAAACTATCATTAGTTGAAAAGGCATTTAATACACCTAATCTACTGAATATCATAGCTTAGCCTAGCATACCTCAAAGTTGCTCAGAATACTTATATTAGCCTACACTTGGGCAAAATCTCCTAACCCTAAGCCTATGTTATGATAAGATGTTGAATATCTCATGTAATTTATTGAATACTGTACTGAAAGTGAAAAACAGAATGGTTGCACGGGTACTCAAGGTGCGGTTTCTACTGAATGCATATTGCTTTTCCACCATGGTTAAATCTCAAAATCTTAAATCGAACCATTGCAGCAGGGACTGTCTGCACTAAAGTGAATTGTGAGGGCTGCCATTTACCACCATTACTAGCTCTGTTGCTAGTTTTCTGTTTTAGTTTTGTAATATATGCCTACGAAAGAAATCTAAAACTAAAATAAAATCTGACATCTAACCATCCCGAGTAAACAAATTAGATGGTGTATTTGAAGCACATATATCTTGTTTCTTCATTCTCCATTTGGTTCCCAAATCCATCCTCCATCCTGTTTTGCCCTGCTCTGTGGCCTGGGAGGCTAACTTCTTTGCATTGCTTCATCCATATTCCTTGGTCTAATTTTCGGAGAGATTCAGACGATATTAGAAGGCAGGAAATGAAAGAGGTCTGATATTTAATTCCCCCACCCTCAATGTCCTCATATAACTGAAGCTCTAATACCAGCTGTGTCCTTTGACGACTGTTCTTTTTAAGCTGTACCATCTCTGGCTCCATTTCTTCTCTGGTTAGGATAACCCCATTCACTTCCTTTGGCTCTTTTGTTCTAGTGCTGATAATAGCATCTTACTGTTGCTAGTTCTCTTGTGTTTCTCCATATTTTATCAGTTCTCGAAACTCTGCCCATACTTCTGTTAAAAGCCTTCTTATTAAACATTCTTTGGCTACACTCTTTTGAGACTGCCAATTAGTTTCCTGCTAATATCCTGAGTAACACGCTATCTATGGGGGAAGGAGCATATAATTAATATTTAAAGAACATGATTTTAATGAAAAAGAAAAAAAAATTATTAAGACCATAGTACCTTACCCAGTTTAACCCAGACTACTCCAGAACAGCATTACACTTCTTTGTCATAAAATCTGATTTTCAGACATCAAACTTGGTTCAAAGGCTTTTGAAAAAATATGTCTCTCAATGAGTCTAATGTAATTCCTCATGTTAGTTCACAGTTGCTTTGTCTTTTTCCATTTACACACTCATTGCTCCACATTCTTTGTTTACTAATAAGTAATGAAAATAGCTCTGGGAAAATTTAAGTCCATCTTTTTTTTAAGATGAAAAATAACTGGACTTAAATTAAGTATTTTTATTTATTATACTAAACGTTTTGAACAGAATTCCCACAACACTAATGTAATTCTTTAAACAATACTGATGAAGAAAGTTTATGTTTTTACTCACCTGTTAGCATTTATGTAACTTTATTGACTCTTGCATAAGCTGTTAAATTCAAATTTTTAGTTTGAGTTTAACAGTGAAACTGCTACATTTCATTGGTCTTGACAGGTTTTTTTGTAACAGTTTAAACCTGTGGACTTACTGGAACAACTGCTTTTTCTTAGTCGTTTTTCTCAGTCACTTTATAAAGACATTTCTCATTTAAGAAACAGTGTTGTCATAGCTTCACTATAAGCGGTTCTGGCACTAAAATTGTGTAAGTCTTATGTACATATTTCAGAAATGATTCAGAAAAATCTGTCTCCTTTCCTCATTGTCACCTTATACACACTTTGCATCAAGTAGCTTTTAATTTTCTGGCCACAGCTTAATTTAAATAAGTGTAGAAAGCTAATGAGAGATTATTTGAACTCTAGAGAAGTAGGAAACTACTGTATTATTGAAGCAAGGGATGTTTTAAAACATTACAATTATCTGAGCACTTATTGCAATTCCATGAACTCCCCAAAGTTAATAGATTGTATTAGACCCTTCTCAGAAGTCATGCTTTGTGGCATTTGCTCTTATTTATTGGCCTGGCAGAAAGTTCTAGCTGAAGTCAAGGTCACCTTCTATCCCAAAGTTGGCATAATTAGTATCAATTCTGTGTTTCACCAAGCTTATACAGGAGGTTATTAACTGTGTTTCATGTGGAGTGTCAAAGAAGCAAGGGCAGTGCCAGCAATCTTTTCAGCTTCAAAGGCACGGCTCATAAATTTAATTCACTGGTTAGTAAGAAAGATACAATCAGTTTAGTTTATTAACGATTTTTAAAATAATTTTAGAGATGTTCTAGAAATGCATTTATTCATACATGTAGACATGCATTTAAAATACAAAAATGATTAGTATCCCAATAATATGTAACTCACTTTAGTCTCGATATTTTATAAGCAAGGCACTTTCTGAAATTATGAAATAATTTAGCCTATCATTTATATGAATATGGACATTATATAAAAATGAATTCAATAAAATGATACTAAGTAACATGTTTTTCTTTCTTAGAGGTTATTTTCATGAAATATTTATATATTATTAGATTATATTAAATCTAGAATTATTACTATAAAATCAATTAGGACACTTCTAAATGCATAGAAATGAAAACTGTATTAGTAGACCTGTTCACTTAAAAGGGATGTAAACTAATGAAACAGAGATTTCCATTCAAATTGATGTAATCAAAAGAAATAAAAAAGCTTAAAATGAAACTCTTAAAAATATATAAGCCACAAGAGTGCCCTTAGAAAACAGAGCAGAGCAAATGTTCTTCTTCCCTTGATAGGTGGTATTGGAAAACAATATGAATACAGGTTTTTCCTAAATATTTCCCAAAGGCTGCAAATAAATAAGTAAATATTTAAAGATTTTGAAATTTTGCCAGAGTTCAGCTTCATACAAGTCAAAGGTAAATGCTCCATTTAGTTTTGGAAATAGTTATATATTACCGGTGATATGTTTTCCTATTCCAAATAAGGTCTACTAAAATAGAATCACTTTAGCATTTCGTGCTAACTTGGAATAACATAACTTGACATGTTGCAATTATTCAAATGTTTAGGTCCATAGTTGACTGAAAAAAACCTGGACCCCCAGCTAGCATTCCTACCCGCATCCAGCTCACAGCCAATCCACAAGCATTAACAATATGGTATGTGCAAGAAGGTTGAATGTGCCTCCAGCTATAGAGCATACATACTGCTCGTTCCTTCCAAGTAAGCATTTTTTGTTTCTTGTTTTCATTATGAACTATGTTTTAGATATTTGACTTTAAAACTGAGTCAACCTCATATAGTAATCGTTGTTTTTCTAAAAGACTAATGGAAATTTAGCTACATTTACAGTCTAAATATAGAATATAATCTTTTTGCAGATAAGCAGGTTTTTCTATATGGACCATCTGGATACTGAATTATTACTTAATTTTTGTCAAGTAAAAAAAAAACTCCAACATATTGACACTTAATTTTTAAAAGCACACAAGGCTGTGAAAATTGTGTTTTATTACCAACAATAAAACAAGAAAGATTTTTAATAGCTAAACACTCATAATAAAAGCTCATAAACAACTTCTTGATTTGCACACTTTGGGATTTAAGCATGTCAAGATGATATATTCTATCATTCCAAATGCTCTATTTGAGTACATTTATAGTGACTAACTCAGAAGTATAATAATTTTACTCCATTCATTCCTTCTCCATGCTGGATCTCTTTTTCTTTTATTTTGATAAATCTTTCTTTATTGTTTTGTATTATTTTTTTGAAGCATCTACACCAAAAAGGGAAAGAGGGGACACATTAATGAAGCCAAATAAAAATTAAAAAATGGTAGACTAGATTTGCTTTTGATATAAAGGAGCTAGAGAATAGAAGTAAGACCAGATCATTATTGCTTTTTAATCTGATTTAATAATATAAATGCTTTAGACAGTAGTTTGAAGTACATATGTGTCATGTTGTGTTTATTTTAATTTAGCTTATTTTATTTTGAAGTCAGGGAAATGAAACAACTATTAAAGTAAAGGAATCTGCATGCAAATAATACTCTTTCATAATCCACATCTTAGACAATTGTGGCTCATTAACAATGCCCACATTGATTATGAGTAGAATTTGACAATTCATCTCTATTTCTCTATTCTGGTATAAGGCAAATAGTTAAGCAAATTTTACTTTCAGTTTATATAACTCAACTTTGTGTATATGATGTTTTTTACAATCCATTAAGATTGCTTTAAAAAGTCTTCAGAAAGAAGAAGTAGCCATTTATTAAAGTTCTTTCAGAAAGTAATGTTTTAGGATAATATGGATACAAACAAATCCCTAAGTCCATATACATTTAAATAATTAAGTTTTATGATTCACATGATTTAAAAGTACAATGGCATCATATGGGTCAAAAATTATGGACCTATAATTTCTAGACTGGCGTTATATTTATTCCAGATGTGTGCTAAAATTTATTCTACATCAATTGCTTAAAATATTTTACTTAATGTTACCTTCTTAAACATATGGCATGAAATTAATGCTATGGTCTGACCATGTGTGTCCTCCTCAAAATTCACGTGTTGAAATCCTTACCTCCTAAGGTAATGATATTAGGAGGTAGGTCCTTTGGGAAGTGATTAGATCAGGAGAGTGGAGTCCTCGTAAATATGATCTGCACCCTTATAAAAGAGGCCGCAGGGAGTTGCTTTGCCCCTTTCACCATGTGAGGATACAGGTAGAAGCTTTCCTCTGTGAGGAATTGGCTCTCACTAGACACCTAATCTGTTTGTGCCTTGATCTTGACCTGTCCAGTCTCCAGAAGTGTGAGAAAGAAACATTTGTTGTTTATAAGCCACCAAGTTTTTGATACTTAGTTATAGCATCCCAAACAGATCAAGACAATTAATGTGCAATTAAATTGTGAAAAATGAAGTATATATCTTTAAATTTTGTGAGTTTCATTGGTATTACTCTGATTTTAGATAGTTTGATAATATTTGATTTCTTAAATTAAAAAGAAATCTTTTGGATTTTTTTGTTGTATCATTTTGAACTAAAATTTCATTGCAATTAACCTCATTATAATTAATCAATTTGTTGAAATTATTAGATAAATAATAATTTTGCCATTTCAAAATCTGATATTAAACCAAATCAGTGTGTGAACCAACAACAATTTGAATTTTTACATGGATTGAATAAATAATTCAACCACTATTTTGAGAAATTTTTCCTGTCTGGCATATTGAAATGTATGATATATTTGAACACGCTCTTAGGGATAGGACAGGGGAACATCTTATTTCCATATCATCTTATTTTCATATTATGGCTTATCTCTACATTTAGCACATTTAGAGTTTTGCATGGGAAGAAGCAGATATCAAGTAATAATCTGGGAGTCTTCTTGTCTTAAGTATAAAAGGTTAAGTTATGAATTCTTATTTTTAAAAAAATCATAATAAATAGACATAGCCACTTGTATTTGTCACTATATCTCACGTCTCTTGAATTTTTAATAACAATATTATCATCTATAAAATGAGAGTGATACTCAAGATTACTAGATTATTACTTGGTTTTTATGAAATTAATATTATATAATAAAAATGAAAAATGCTATTAAATTAAACAACGAATGGTAAAATAATGCTTATACTAGAAATCACGTCAAGTAATTTGGAAACACTTTATAAATTATTATATTTAATTCATTAAAAATTATTACAGTGAACTAAAAAAAGATGTTTATAAGTAAGTATATATATATATAAAAATATATATCTTCTGAATGATAAGGTTAATTAGGCCACTGTCTCAAAAAAATCCTGTAGTTTCCTAAAACAGAATTAAAATGATATAAATCAAGTATATTTTAAACTTCATGGAAAGTTTATAAACTATTATACTTGGAAGAGCAGATAGATGGTAGATAGACAAAGTATACGGGTTCCGTATGCTCTAGTACCATTTCATCTAATTTTTTTCATATTATCAATCAAAATAAATTTGAAATTAAAAAATAATCAGTGAATTAACACCAACGAATTTTGCTAGAATTAAAACTATAATTACTCGTAATATTAATGATGCAGGCAAAACTATAATTACTTATAAGGAAAAAGCCTACCATTTCATTAATTGTGTTATGCTACTACATGTAAACATGTTTGTTTTACTAAGAACTGAAGAGTAATTCTGTCATATATTAAGTACTGATTATGTTTTCATAACTCTATATGTTGTCTAATCCTCAAGACCCTGAGAATTAAGTGCTTCTCATTCTTCTGATGAAAAAACACTGAGATTTAATTTAGTTCACTGTTCAATACCAAAGATCTTGTAAACAAAAGAACAAAAACTCATACTCGAAGATTTCTTTGGGGCTCATTTATTCTTTTTCTTTCCCAAGACTGCTCAAGCTGGTTCCCTTCTCTGTATTTTAACACCTTATTTGTAATAGGACATTGCTAATTGCTTGTTTTACTTCATGTGATTGAAGTTCCTCTTCCTCCCAACAGGGATACATTTTAGACACAAACTGAAGAGATGTGGGAATTCTCAAGGTTATGACTTTAATGATTTTAAAACAGTTTCTTTTGCTCCAATTCATCTTGATTTTTAATATAGATATAACTGATTCTCTAAATTTATTTTAAATTGGATACTTATATCATAGGATGGAAAATTCAGCAATAATAGGAGCTGTAAAAGTGTAAATGTAGATATCAACAGTGATTCATTTGTGATCATTTGTTAAATATATGAACATAAGTGCTACAGTTTATGAAATCTGAAGACATGCAATTTCAATCTAATAAAAGCAAATATATTGAGTTTACTTCATATTATTGAATAAGAGAAAAGGATGAAGTAAATCAACTAAAAAAATTGCAGGCTGAAAATATTTTTTCTCTTTAGTTTTCAGCTTTTTTAGGCAATATATTCTTATTATGATCCCCTCTTACACATAATTTTAGCCATCTTTCACAAATTTATAAATAAATGAATTCTGTTTCAATATAATTCCATCTAAAATCTATAATTTCATAGATAATACACAAAGAAAGGACTATTGCATAACTTAAAAGGAATAGAGTGTAAAATTTTCAGCATTGTTTTTGTACTGAATAAATCCTCCATCCTGTCAAAAATAAATTAGAATATTAATGATGCAGGTGAGTTTGGTAACTTCCCCAATCCCCAGATGTTTGTTGAAGATAGAAGGAAAAATGAGCATTAGGCTAACATTCAATATTAGTGCTAGTATTTTTTCCTTATAAAATATGTAATATGAATTGTCAAGCTTACAAAATAATTTATTTCTACATATTTTTGTACCATCTAAAAATTTACCTTTAACCCTTAAGTTAAAAAAGAGAGGTTGGTTTACCTATACTTTGTGTGCATGCGTGTGTCTTATTTGAAGTTGTTTATTTTTGTGTTTGAGGAAAAGATTAGTTCTTTTTAATCACTTTAAGTGTCTATGGTGTCAAGTTAAGAAAAACATTCTAGGAAAACTGAAAAAAAAAAATGTAAATTTACCCGAAAAACAAAACAATTGATTTCATTTTAATAGGCTAATTAAAATGTCATAGTTCAAATTCCACTTAATATCAATGTGAAATAATATAAAATGTTAACTTACTTTGAAATAAAATAAAATAAAATATTTTTCTCTTATTTTAGTCCCTAATAGTGTTTGTGTGTGTGTGTGTGTGTGTGTGTGTGTGTGTGTGTGTGTGTGTATGGTGTGAGTGATACCTACGCACACATATATATGTCCACTGAAGCAGAATACTAATATATATGTGTATATATATATATATATATACACACACACACAACCATATATTTATTTTCAGAGAATCAAAAGACAGATGCAAGGTTTTCCCACAAAAACATTAATACCTTTCATTAAAAATTAAGCACAAGCATGTATTTTGAGGGCTAAATGTATTAATTTGATTGCTGGTGATTTTAGATACAAATAATAATTGTCATAATTTCAGGGCCTGGCATATTGTCATATTTTTATATATATATGTGTGTCATGTACTCAATAAATATTTGTTGAAGAAGGACAGAATAATTTATTATTAGTCTTTTGTGTTACAAATGGGTCTCAAAAAATAAGTCAATACTCCTCCCTTTTTTTTGTCAAAATGATTTGTTTATACAGTCAGAACTTAATGTTCTCATAGAAATTTTGTTAATATGTAATAATTGTTAAATTGAACTACTGTTTGTAAAAATCCTTGCAGAATATAACAAATTAAAGTAGAACTTTAGATACTTTTTATTTCATATAATGTCATAAAGATTTTTTTAACTTATTCTTCATTTTTATTATGTCTTTTATTTTTATATAAATTTTTATGACAAATATCTTTAAACGTTTCTCATTTGTAGACGTAGCTCAAATAAAGTTTGTTCAGTCATACAAAAATAAACCTAGGTCTTTCTGGGAAATCTTATAACGGCTACTATCAAATGTATTTAGTTATCAATATTATACATTTCATAATATAGTTGACATGATTATTAAAAATTGACAATTATCAAACATTAGACTTTTTTCTGGAACAATAAAAAAAATTATTACAACAGTTAAGTCAAAGCTAGCAACTCAATCTAATATCAAAAATTAATAAAAATCTTAAGAAAGAAAGTCTAATTGAATAACTTTTACAAGTGAAGAAAAACAATGCTAACCGTATCCTTCATACAACTTAATTGTACATAATAATGTAGAGTCCCCATGAATTTCAAGTTAATTGTTAAGTTTAACACATATTAGTAATAGCCAAAGTGACAAAAAAGACATATAAGTAGGAAACAGACAGACTTAAATACGACAAATTCTCTTTGAACACTGCTTACGTAGAAATTAAATTTAAAGTATCTTTTTTTGTAATGCTTTCAAAACTTGTTTTTATTTCTTCATCAACTACTAGCTACATAATGACTGCTCAGAAATGCTTTTTATATTTCTCAACCATAACATAATTATTTCTTTTGCCTTTAAAGATACCCCAATTCTTTCAAGGGTTGTTTTCCTTGAAACGAAAGTGTTTATTTGTCTATTGATATCAGAAATTATTTATGGAGCCAAATATCAATTCAAATACTGGCCGATTCTACAACATTTACTTTTAGAATATTCTATTCATAAAATAAGTAGACTCATTTAGCAAATCACTTTAGAATAATATATATGTTGAATATTTACTTGACAGTTCTACGTAAAGCATAGTTTATAATGACTTCATGGACTATGCCAATTGTAGAACAAATTCAACACGGTATTTTAAGCTAGTAACAGAGGAATAGCGAGTCATTAACTTTAAACTAGGATCTTAAAAAAGCAAAAGCGACCTCTGCATCCTTGAATATCTTATTTCTTTGTATGCATTTCAAGACAAGTCAAAAATTGTGTCGCATATTCACATTTTAAATTTGTTCAATGCTGTTCAGCACCATATATTTTTAATCTACATTCTGAAATATTTTTGAAATAGTCATAAGTGACAGTAAAAAAATTAAAATGTACAATCTTATTTCATATTCTATTCTGACAACCCTAACTGATAGTATTTTAGGTGATGATTACTTCTTATAATTAGATAAAACTTAATCTCAGTTTTCTACTCTTGTAAAAAACTTCTATAAAGCTCCGTTTAATGTGCTTTCCAGGCCATAACAAAGAATCATACTGTACCTCTGATGCTGCTGGCTGTTGCAGATGTGGTTGGGCTGGTTGTTATGGCTACAGTGGTTGTGACTGTTGCAGTGGTAAGGGAGGGGATGATAGTAGTGGGAAGCAAAGTGTTGGGAACATCTGGTGAGTGGAAAAAAACAAAATATAAAACAAAATCATATCATGCAAACAAAAGAGAAACACAGATGATTCAAATTATAAATACTTATTTAGGTTTAACTTTAACAAGCTTTAACAGAATATCAGGTACAAAACTGACTGTACCATACAGTTCCTGTCATTTTGTTTCACTTATTTTTCATGCTCCAACACAAAACAAAAACTTGGAGCAATGTTTGAAAATAAGCAGGTGGTCTGCAATACTTACAGTGAAATTTAAAATGACAAGAATTCATTTGTTCACTGAATCATTTAAAAGTTTGACATGCAGTAGCAAAATACATATAGATAAAACAAAAAATGACATGCTTTGTCAAAGAAATAAACAAAGAAATGACATATACAGAAATAAACACAAATACCACCATATAAGATTAACAAAATGTTAACGATGGACGGATATATGCATGTTAAATGCTTTTTGACTTTTTTCTTGAGAAAAACTTACTGATAGGAAATAGGATGAGAGCAATCTTTAGAAACAAACAAAAGAAGCCAATTGTTGTTATTATTGTTATTTTGCTTATCCTGTTCTTACAAATGATGTTAATGTACAGTTTAGAGTTTTGCAATTCTTACCCTGATTAGCTGGTAACGCCTTCTAATAATTTTGCAGTACCTAGGAGTCTTTAACAAGTATTGAGTCAACTAGCATGGAACCCAATGTTCTGAAAGGTTTATGATTTGTCTTAGTATGTCATACCTAGGAGACATTATTGAACATATACTTGAACCGTAACATTTAATCTCCAATTTATGATTAGTCAAGTTGCCAAAAGTTAATAGTAGATTCAAATACAGAGAAAATAACGAACAGAAAGAATAGCTTAGTGTTTAATGTCCAAATTTTCCTTCTTCTCATTCATAGCTAGCTGAAAATATGACGAGTAGCATAGAGAATATTAAAATAATATAGCCAATGTCAAGCTGTAAGAACCTCAGTAAGATTCTGAGAGTCAAATCTTGGCTAAAGTGGACAGACATCTAATTTACACAGCGAGGAAATTGGAAACAGTTCCCAAATTACCTGTAATTACTGTGCTGAGGTTTGATTTCACATGTTTGTGTCACACAGTCCCTATATATTCAAAGTGTTTGACAAATTATTTTGCTATTAAAAAGTTTCCTGTTATTCTCTCAGTTAAAGCCTATGAGTCACACCAAACATTTTCTAGTTCTTCACTTATGATAAATAGCCCTCCTCGATCTGTAGCTTCTACCTGCTGATCCTCTACACTGGAGACACCAGAAAACAGCATGAGATCACTCTCTATCTTGAGTATTGATGTTTACACCTGTTTTTCAACAGAGAAAATATTTCCTGGCCAATCAAATTAAGAAAACAACCTTCTGAAATCTCAGTGGTGCTGCATTAATCACTTGGGAAAATGGGTTAAGCCTGGTGTGCGATTTACCGTGATCATGTAGTAGAACTGATTTTAGCATTATAAATGAAAGTACAAATACACATATACTTCTTGTTTACTAATTTTTATAATACCTTCTTATTTCATGGTAAGCTTTGTTAAGTAGCTTAAGCAGATTGGAGGTAAATGAAAACATTTTCTAAATTAAGAAAGCATGTGTAATTTTAACTTATATGTATATCTTAAGTAGAAAATAATACATTTTTTGTCTCTTAGCAAAATCATTTGCTCATTAGGATCTCAAAATTTATGTATTTAATAAATGCAAAGGCCAATATCTTTCATGGCTATCAAATATAAGAACAATAATACTAGTCATTTAAAACTCCACGTAAAAAGCCTGATATTTCAAAATTTATCACAGATTGTAACATATTAGCTTATTTTCCATTGCACTGTGGGTTAGAATAAGATCCAATGGAATCTTACTCTAATAAGAAAAGTAGTCTTTTAGCTTTGTCCTTTGATTCTTAAGAGCAGGAAAACAAATAACAGGATTTTGTTTGGTTTTGTTTTTAGTTTAGTCAAAACAAAACATTATTTGGATTTTTTTTTCCTATTCCATATCACCAAGGATAGGTAATTTAAAAAAACCTGAATTTTTTTGGAGTGAGTCTATATATTTTGAGGCACTATTAGCAGTCTCGTATCAACCAAACAATATCCTTATTTCTTACAAGTGTGAAAATGCATTAAACATATTTTTATAGTTTAATATTCAAAGAATTAAAAAAGATGGATAGTTTTAATAATTGTTAATCCACTTTAAAATAACTTCTCTAGACTTTTTAAAATTTCCACATAGAAAAATCATTATTTACACATAGCCTGGTTCCTTTCTCATCTTTTCAGCATTCTCTCTTAACCTCCTCTCTTGACTTCATATGCAGCTAAAAACAAATTGGGTGAAAACAATTTAGTGGAAAGCACCTTGGCCAATATGACAATTGGATCAAAAAAATGAACTGTCAAAAAAAAAAAAATCTGTTCCACTTCACTGTTACAAATTTTTAACTGCTACTATTTTTATTTCATCCTATGTGTTTTGAAATAAACATTTTAATTTTTCTAATAATTTTGAAGCTTTCTGCATTCTGTTCTTTCATGAGCATCCCATTATTTCAGAATTATTACAAAATACTAAAAGTTGAAATAAGCTAAATATTCAACACCAGAAGATTAATTGGAATCGGTTAAAATTCAATGATGTAAGATTAGTTCGAATCAGTTGAAATTCTCAGAAAGACCAAGAAAATTGTATGAAACTTCTGTTTTCTACTTAAACTTTCCATCTGCTCTGATTTTATTGGTGTTATTCTCCCACTAGACAATCAGTCCTTGAAGGGAAGAACTCTGCCTAGTTTACTGTTGAAACTCCAGCACAATTTAGAAGGTCAACAAATATTTACTAAATGAATTTGTTCATAACATTATAAACATAGGACGTATTTTACAGGATCAACTAGTTAACATAAAATTAAATAATTTTTGTTACTTCTGCTCATAAAAATCTTTTTTTGCCTTCAATATAAACAATTGTTATTTATCAAAGGATAAATTTTCAGCACCATAACCTACTTCCTTCAATAAATTTTTTTATTTAAAAAAAACACAAATCTTTTCTCACATTTCTTACTACTTTGAAAGCAGCGAGAGTCTGACCTAAGACTGATGTTTTCCCTGTTTCTTCTGAACTCTTTCCATTTTCACTTAATTTGTGACTCTCAGAGAATGAGTGAAAGGTTAGAAGGGCTCACTAGAAAGCTCCTAGTCAGTGGTGAAATATCGCAACAAATTATGTGTTGACTATTATTATCCCCACTTGATGAGAAAACTTTGAGATATTTTCCTTGTCTATAAAATTAAATTCCATATAAATATATAAGCTATATTACAGAGAGAATTTTTTATTTAACATGAATATAATGGAGAGATTTCTCTAGCGCTTCCATCTCAATATCATTTATTTTTAGTTGCCTGATTGTAACCCTTGTCAGAGCAGAAATTAACAAAAGACTCTGAGCTATCTTCATAAGTTCAAACACTCATCTTTCTGGTTTTCACTTCTATAATGAGTGGCAACACTTGGCATCATTTAGCAAGTGTTGTAAATGTCCTGGTTTGGTGCTTTCACTTTTGGCCTTTTACTTAGACATAGATTATGAAAGTACAGCAATATTTTTGTGAAAAAAATACGGAATAGAAAACACTAGTACCAATTATTTGCCTCACTTTTGAGCTACTTATATCCTGTACAATTTTAGAGCCATTATACTATTAATACAAAGAAGAGTCCATCAAATATAGTATAGGATAGAAAATGCAGGCCATTTTTTCCCTTGTAAGATACCATTTTCAAAATTTTACCCAAGAATGAAAATATACTAATTCATATTCAGAAAAATTACACACTTGCACACATATACAATAAAAATACTAAATACTTGTTCAACATTAATTTATTAATTCTATCTATAGAACAAGATAATCTGCCATTACAATAGTATTATAAGTAATTAGCTGAAAATGACATGTCTTAATATATGCCATATATGTTAACATCCTATGGTTAATCAAAGGATACTTCAACAAGGACACTAAGACATCTATGAATAAAACATGGTCAAATTTATGGTATGTGTTGCATTATTTATACATATTGAAATTCAGAAATGATAATTTAATACACAGCTCAATCAATTTACATGATATTCCATCTCCAACTTCAACATTACGAGATGAGCTCAAATATTTTATTGTTTGTTTTGGAGAGTGTATTAATTTAAATAACTACTATTGCATTTGCTTGGAATAAAAAAATAGTTATACACAATAAGTTCAGCACTTGGAATTTACAAAATAAATTAATTTTATTATATAATTTGAGACATTAATGCTTAAAGAGTAGTGGAGTCAGCAATTGGTTAAATATGTAGTGGGTGCAAAAGGTATTTGGGGAAATAAACTAAGTGAAAGCAATTAAATTTTGTCTAGATCTGATCAGAGAAATTAGTAATTATACGTAAATTATTTAGATACAATTTGAATTCAAACAAGATAAATTTCAATGAAGTTCTTCAGAATCAGAATTAGAAACATATTCTTATTGGTAAGAAATTTGTTTGAATACTATTTAATGTAACAATAGTTTTTAAGCTGTTAAAAGTTTAGATTGCAATATATAAAAATGTATAACAACAATTTCTCCTAAATCATGAAATCATAATATGTGTTTTAAATTTCTTTGGTTAACAGACTAAATCTCACATATGCTAAATACTATACATAGCTATATACTAACATGGATAATACTTGCTACAATAATTTGATGGTTTTAGATAGGATACTAAATGGATTCATAGAGGCCCAGGATTCATCATCAAAACTTTTACATAAAAAAAAATTTTATATATATATATACACACACACACACACACACGACACACTCTTATGCATGCATTATTTTTAAGTTTTAGATAATGAATCCTGGACCTCTATAAATATAAATGTATGTATGTATTAATACATATGTATACATCATAGTAAATACAGATATTTTATTCAAAGGAAAATGTGAGTATTTCTAATGATATGAAATGGTAAAGTTTCTAAGATGCAAAATTTCTGTTTATACTTTACTACACATAAAGAGTGAAGTATAATAAATTACACCCTTTATTTGACTTGTAACATGTATAAAGTACTGTTTTCATGTAAAAGAAAAATTTTGGAGTATTTCGATAATGTCAGACATAACCTCTAAATCTATTAATTGAACAATTGCATATTAGTGCAGACAAAGTCTAACTGGGCTGTAAAAGTTATTCATATGAGAGAATATTTTGTTACAAATAAATGCAGTATAAACAATCTGTGTTACTTCTATAAGAACCTAGTCACATGTAGAAGTATTAATATAATTTCAACTCAAATAACAAAGTTGTTGAATCAGAAAACTAAAATCTGCGTACAAGAACTATGCCTAAACTTTATTATGATAAATTTATCAGCCCATCATCTCCTCCTGATCAACCCACAGACTCTAATAGGAAGACCTCCAAAACCACACCCACTACTGTTTTGAGACAGCCACAATACTAATGTTTCCTGTAACAAGGTTTAGAATTCCTTGGAGCAACCATAACTGTCTTCTTTCTTTATTTTTCACAGTGCCAGGTGGACATAAAGGAGGAAGCTTAAGCCTACCATACAAGAAGATATCTGTCCCTGACACAAGGACTTTTTCCCCAAGAAAGAGCTAGATGTAGTTCTTTCTGTTCTTTGTGCTGCCCTGTTCTCAGAGCCACATCTTTTTTCACAACATTGGTTATTATCTCTTTGACATCCATCCTTCAAGTCTTGCTTTAAATATGATTTCATATGTAAAGCATACTCCAATTCTGCAAAGAGTTAATATTCTCCTCTGTACTTTTAAGCACTTTGCAGATGCCCTTAAAAACGCTTATTATATATCACCATTATAATTGTGTCTCTCTCTCCCAATAAATCATTGGCTCATCCCTATAAATCAACATGTGATTGTCTTTTAAAAATATCACTTTGTCTTGAACAAGTTCATGCTGACCCCGAACCCTCATTAGCTATCTCAGAATAGCCTTCCTTTCTTGGTGTACCTGTAAAATGCTACTCTCAAGTCTCAACCTGATTCCCACCTGCTCTGTAAAGATGTCCTTGACCAATAAAGTCCCACCTAATTTCCCTTCATTCTAAATACTCATTGTGATTTTTGAGTTTATCTACTATTTCCTTCACATTATTCCACCCTTATGTCCATGTCCAATGATACTTCCATTCACAACACACAGTGAGAGGCAGACCCATAGTTATGTGTCTCCCACTAGCTCCAAATCTCTCTCCCTCTCAGTGGAAAACAAAAATTAAAATATGTGTATGATGTTACTGCAACATTTTAAAATTTTCTCTATCTTGCATAATCAATTAATAAACTCTACTAGTTTAACTCATTAGTGATAAAGTACACTGTACACAGAATAGCATCATAGCTCTTCATGAAGTTTGTGATTGAAAATTAAGAGACTATAACAATCATTTAGCACTTAGCATGCATTGTTTGTATTTTTTTTTTTTTTTTCATGAACCAAAAGGTGATAAAACAACAGAGAGAATGGACTCCATGGTAAACTTCTATGCTTCCTCAAGGTACCTAACTTGAAGCTTTACATTTGGAAGATGCTTTGTAAATAATGCTACTGTTGATAATGCTTCTGTTGATAATGACAATGTTGTCAGTAGATAAAGAATAATATCATTTTTAATATGAGCATTATGCATTGTTCATCCCTCAAAAAGTTGCTTCCCTCTGCTCTTTATCATATGTGAGGTGATATTTAGTAGTTCCTGATAAGAGTTGTCAAGTCTAAAGTATAAATTAAAAAATAAAAATGCAGCATACAAAAGAATCTTATATTCTAAATGCATATTTTCAGTGTTTCAAAAAGTGTTAGAGTTCTAAATCATATTATCCAATTAAAAATAACATAAAAGTGTCCTTTGCTTTATATTCTAATGAAGGATTTCAAAAAAAACCCTGCAACCACATTTTGTTATTGGAGCTTATTAGAGCAAAACAGATCCTGTACAACCTTGTCAAAATGAAATCAGTTTCAACAAGCACTGTATACAATAAACTGAAGAGTGGTACAGCACCTTTTTTCCAATAACGAGCTTTTCAGGTTAAAGGTATGTTCTGTTCTCTACAAATGCAGTGTACAATAATTTCTAACTTGTCAACCTATTTTGTTTTGTGGCAGTTTCTCTTTCTGAAAATGGCATTCAGAATGGATTTTCGAAGCAAAATTAAGTCTAAAGAGTTCCAGATGCCCAAGCTGCTTGTTTCTCTCCAAGGGCTGGTGTTCAATATGGAGAAAAATTGCTACCATTTAGTCTGGAATCTATAAGTATATTTCTTTTCTGTTTTATGTCACTAACCAATCCCCAGAGTGGTCCTAGGGTAAGTGGGAGCCACGTATACCTTGTAAATATATGTAACTATTATGAACTGATAATAAATTAAAGATTAAAAATTATAAAAAGAGTAAATTCAAACCAAGAGTTATTAGTGGAGATGTAGAGGGGTTAGAACTAGATGTCTATTAGAAATACTAAGGTAATAAGTGTTTTTCTGGTAAAAGGTATTTGCATTTTCTTATTTTAAAAATAATAGGGCATTCCTTAGCCTTCTTACCGCTAAATTGTGCTACCATTGGAAACAATGGTAAGAGGAAAGTTTACTACATTTGCTTTTGCCTGTGCAGAGAAGGACATTTATCTGCTCCCATTATGTTCAGCTGCATGAGCAGCCTGCTTGGATTATAGCATAAAAGTGCATAACAGCACCAAGGGTCTTACAAGAATGATAACCACCAGGTTGACAATGCCTCAACTCACCAGTGCGTGTCTCCTCCTCAAGAGTCATATAGTAAACTCATCTGCTTCATAAAAGGGAACCCTTATAAAAATTATATTTGAATGAATCCCTTTTCATCCCTCTGATAGCTTCCACTGGTTTCGCATGCTAAATGGAATCTCTATACAATAAAAAAAAAAAGCTGTTCTTAAAAAATGAAAAGTACTGCAATTTTAAACTGTAGGTGGTAACCAACAGTTCTATGTAATTACAAGAAAAGTTTATGAATAAAATCAATGTGTTATTTGAAAAAATGTATGCATTTTTTTCTTTTATAATACTTTATTATATTCCAAACTGAAAAAAGTAAAGTGGAGTTTTAAGTAGGAAAAATAAATGCCTATTTATGGATGATCTTATATCATTTAGCTCCACCTATTTCAATATCGTGAATTCTTTTCTAAAAGTACTTTACCTAAGAATAAATCAGATGATTTGGTCAAATATTTCAAGTTCTCTGAGGATCTAAGTGTCCTATTGAGAGAATATTACTGTCATCCATTAAAAGAAAAATTTAAACCAAATATGAATATACAAAAGGAGAAGTGAGAAGTAGTAGAAAAACACTGATTGAGGAATATAAATATTTGGATATTTCATGTAGGCTCTGTGATAAAGTAACTGAGAGACATTTTATATATCATTTAACCTCTGTGTATCTGTGCTTCCTCATCTAAAAATTAAAGAGTTTGAACTTGGCCATTTATATAAATCCTTTTGGACCAGGTTTTTAACCAGTGATAGATCACATCTAATCTTCTAAAGGCAAAACATCTTCACTCGAAAAAAATTATAAATGAGAAAATTTTTTCATATGACTTCAGAATATATAGGGGGCCTCTAAAGATATTTGTTCAGATTCCAAATGCAATGAAGTAACTCACATGTTGCCTCCTTTTCGAAATCATATAACCCTCTCATCTTCAAAATAATCTTATATGTACTTGAAAAAAATATTAATCTGAATATGATATAAAATGTTAATGTCAGTGAGCCTTTTAGGATAAAAAAATCACTATCGAGTTAACCATATTTAAATATAGCATGCTTATGACTAAAACCTCTTTTAAACTTTCTTGCTTGATCTTATTTTTTTCAATATTAATCTTTCCTCTGTAAAATAGTTGCTTAATTCATAGTAGGTCATATTTTTATGTTACTCTATGTATTTCTCACCATGGAACTTACTAGAAAAATTTCCCACGTTTATCTTGATTTTGCTTCTTATTTAATACATAAATTCCACTAAAGAATGACAGTGGCTTCCCGAACCCTGAACCAATATCCTTGAGGGTTAAGTAAACATGTGCGACCTTTGTTGAGGGTGAAGAAATGCTACTAGAGTATGCTACTAAAGACATAAAAATCAGAAAAATTGTCAATAAACTAAAATTGAAAGTTATTACACAGCATTAATTACAGTGAATTCTATTATTTTACATACATGTTTATTGGCGCCAATTTTTAAAAGGTAATAAGATGCATTCAAATATATTTCATATTGCAATATAAAAGCTGAGTTAAATGAATATTTAAAAGAATGTAAGAATGTTACAAAGATTATTATCATAAACTTGCTAATCTATAATTTAAGAAAGCTACCAATGGCTATTTGCAGGTAATTTTTATACATGCATATTAATAAATAGATCCACTTTAACCTATCCTTACAAGAAAATCCCTAAAAATAAAAACCAAAGAATAAAGTTAAAAAGCATTATTAATAAACACCTATTGAGCTCTGCTTTTAATATCTCCTCCTATTGCCTCTATCCCTAATGTTCAGGGCTCTCATGAGGAGCTAGGTCTTACTTAATTATAAAAAAGGTTAATTTTTAGTTAGCAATAATCATATAATTTTCCATTACTTAACTCTATAAGGCACATTTGATATGGGTTTCTAAGTAAATACATCTTACTTTTTGTTTCTGAACATGGGATAAAACCTAAGGGTCTTCATTTTGATAATCAAGGGATATCAACTGCTGTACATATATACATACATACATACATTACTATATTAAAGTTACTTCTCTTGAAGAGAAAGGGAGAGACAAAGACAGACAGAAATTTGATCATTAAAGAAATACTTATTGATCATTTACTATTTGAAAGGCAAATCTAGAGGTACAGAGATAAACAAGATGCATAAAATCTCTGTTTTTAAGGAAGTCATAATCTAGTGAGAGAATATAGAATATATTCACACGTATTAATGCAAATATATACATAGATAATATGTGCACATATATATTTTCTGGGGACAAGAGTGACTCTATTTTAGACACTAATTCTTCACATGACTCCTGACTAACCCGAAGTCCAAAAATGCTTCCAAGATGTATAGTTGATATATTATTCCTTATGTAGAAATGCCTATTTACTGTAGGTTTTGCCTTTCCTCATACATCATAGGCTGTGATGTCTGCGGTAGTCTGTTAGCCACCTACACATTCCTTACAGAGCATGTATACATTTTCCCCAAGATATAGGCCCTGGGTCTGTGTGGTTCTGGTGTGGAGAGCTACCTGTTTTGCAGCTGCCCAAGACCACACTTCTGTTCGAAAATTCCCCTAATAAATCACTCTTCACCAACAAATTGGATTTGTCTGCCTCGTTCTTTGATTTCTTGGCATCTTTGGCATTTGGGACTGCTTTCCATATATGACCCTTTTGTGCAACATATGTGCATATGCATATACTAACATATGTACAATCAAATATATAAATAAACAGCTAAAATATCAAATAAAGGTAAATGCCCTATAGAGAATTGAAATGAAGTGATATGTGACTTGAGGGCCACTTTAGGTGCAAGTGGCCCCAAAAGGCCTCTGTGAGAAGTCTCATTTAACCTGAGATCTGAATGGCAAGAATTCAGTCTTGCAAAGACCAGCATTCCTTGTCCTCCTGGACAAGCATTCCAGGAAGAGGCAAAGTTTCTAAAAAGAGAGAGTTGAATGGGGACCAGGGAGACAGAAATAAGTGTGTGCAGAGTGATAAAAGATGCCACAGAGGTAGGTAGCAGCCATATTATGCAGGGCTTTGTAAGCCAAGACAATGAGGGTTTGGGTTTTATACTAAGCGAGATGAAGTACCTTTGCATAAATTTAAATTGGAGAAAGAAATGAAGAGATATGCATTTAAAGCATTTACATATTGCATCTGTGTGGGAAATAGATTGACAGAGGGGAAGCGTAGAAGCGGTGAACCCATTAGATAATGTTTTAATAGTCCAGGCTGGAGAGGGTGGTTGAAAGAAATGCGTGGTTTGTAAGTAGTGTTGACAAAACTTGGTGATGAATTGAGAAAAAAGGTAGAGAGGAATCAAAGGTAATTCCTAGATTCTAGAACAAGTACATATGTTGTTATAATGTTTGTGAAACTACATTGTAAGAAGCTACAAAGCAGGTTTTACATAAAATCTGTATCTTCTATTTAGTCATGCCATTGTTTCTGGAAACTAATACCAAAATTTTCTCCCAGGAGCCATTACATATTGCTCGAAATCTCTAACGAATGAGCCAATTAATGCACATATACTTGGGTAGAAGAGCTCTGTACATTTTTGTAAAGCTACGGCATTGCCTTATTTCCACATAAACAAATCTAGAAGGCTTGAGTGTGACAGATTTTATGCTTCTGTTTACCACATTATATACTGCAACTGAGAGAAAAGATTGTATATAAATAGTGCAAGAAAAGATTTTTTAAACAGTAAAAATCTTCAGTGATACACTCATTCCCACTTTCAGGCAGGAATGAGAGATTTTCCCCTGGTGTACCTTTTAGTCAGTGGTGCATCTAGGCATATAGAAACATTTACTTAAGAAAGGTATTTCTCAATAGAATTTTTACTCTGAAAGCTGAAACCTTAATTTATCCACTTCATGCTCATCTTAAAACAAAGAAATATAATTAAGCTTTAACTCTGTGTTGAGAATGCCCATGCACATACACCTTTTCAAATGTTTTATAATGAAAACAGTGCTCCTGTCTCAACTATTTTATGTCTTTCCATTTCTCTGCAGAGTTCAACAGTATATTCATCCAGTCAGAGGTATACCTTTCCTGCAGGCATCAGAGCTCTCCCTGCTTATTCATGTCCAGAATGATATGTTTTATCTTGGCGATTAAAGAAGGTACTGTTTTAAGAATCGTCCAACTAGTTACTGCCTGGAAACTCTCAACCAGAGATGAAAACAGCAACCATAGGGCTCTTCCATTAGCACACTGTTTGTTGCTCCATATGGATATCTTTTCTATCCTTTTCTTCCTACACTGTATATTTTCCATCTATGCTTCTAAGAAAGCTGCTCCAAAGGAAAAATGCTCATTATGAGTACACAGAATTAATTTACCAACTGGTAGGTCTGTTTCCATGTGGAGGAACAGATTTTAGCTGAATTCCTTTTTAATGTTTGCTAGGCTGTGCATCTGTCTATATATCCAGGCTTCCCTGTCTGACTCCTCACCCAATCATATGAGCTCAAAGATGCAGTCTTTTAGTTCCATCGTGACCTGTAAATATCACCTTGCCTGACAGTAAAATTAAGCAAAAAAATCATGTAGCCTTTCAATGCTTCTAAATGTTTTATTGCTGGATAACTCAAAAATAAATGCACATCACAAGAGGCTGCCAAACTTTTAGTCTAGCTACAGATTTACTATGAAGTACAGAAGTACATTTCTCATTTTATTGTGATGTAAGTCCTCATTAGCTTTCAAATCATGACATAAACACATAAAAGATATATTCCTGTAATACCAGGGATATATGTATTATAATCATATTTGCTTAGTTCAACAGTAAGAAAGAGAAGTTTGAAAACAAATTTAGGGTGTAACTTTATGATATTCCTAATCTATTTCATAATTATTTCTGCATTCACCCATATATATGTGTGTGTGTGTGTGTGTGTGTGCGTGTGCGTGTGTGTGTGTGTGATTTTTGCCAAATTTAGGATCAAATACTAATAACCCTAAAGCAATTCAATTTATATTTTGCACATTTGTTAAATATTAGAAAGAGATGGTATATGGATTGGAAATGTCTGTTAAAATGAAAGAGAGGATGCCCTCCGTGACTCAATTTTCTTCTCTCCTGGTAAGCAAGTCACCTGAAATAGAGAATCAGCATCCAGAACAGAAAGTGAAGCTGCATTTACCTAGAGTTTTTGAAAGACATATATATCTAAATGAGTGACAATGCTTAGAAGCTTGGATTGATGCAGCAGTAATATCTGTATATACAACTTTGTGTCTCTCAGTATTTTTGACATTTTTTATTAACAATAAAAGCTGGGTGAAATGAAAATAGCAGTCTTATTGATTCTTAAAAGCTGGAAAAGACATATTTAATAGCTTAATACCTTTCACTAGACCAAAACACATAGATATTTCAAACAGCAATATTCTCTTACTATTAAAATTTTTCCAAAATCAAAAACACTCTTTTTATAATGAATCCTACCGACTAACAATAAAATGTGATGGATCCTATTCTATATATGTGTTACTTCAGAAGTAACTTATCCTAGAAACAAATCAAAAAAAGCAATATTACATTTTTTCATCAGTATTTATTTCAATAGACACATGAAAAAATAAGCAAAACAAATCATAATTTTCAAGAGATATTTTAGAGATGACCAAGTCAGCAACTGTGATAAACTGATTGGCAGTACAGAAATATAAGCAAATCTTGATTCTATTTTACTGTATACTATCATAATACTAATCATGGAGAATCTTACTTGTCTTATATGGTTGCAGAGATAAAATTTGCTAGAAAAGCAAACTGTGAACACATAAAGAAAAGTAAATATTTGGAAAGGTGCACAGTGGGCAGTTTTATTTAAAATGAAAATAGCAAAAGCTAAAATGAAAAAGTGATAAATTATTATGAAAGCTTATTCATATAAGAAGAAAAATAAGGAGTAATGAACTATGTTAGAGCAGTGGTCGACTCATAAAAGGGTTACTATGGTAATAGGAAGAGTAAATTTGAAGAGAGAGGAAGAATATTATAAAAACAATTCTGGAATAGTGTATCTTAACTCTCTTATGACTATAGGACGACCTGGGCTCTCCACTGAAGCACTAATTTCACTTCCTGTTACCCTTGTGTGCCGCCTGGATCTGTCATCAATAGTGCAGCTACTGGTAAAAGGAGAAATGAATTACTCATTTTTCAACTCGTTTCACTTTATTTCTTCCCAAATCCTGGGGAGAGTTTTGAGGCTAGAGGTGATACTAAAGAGTTCTAGAATATCTGTCCATTTTATTTTATATTTTGAGGAGTGGTTATTAATTTCTCTTACATGAATTTAAAGGGAGATAAAAAACATTGGGAAACCTGAGAAAGAAGTAGTTTAAGATTTGGGAGGGATGTTGTGATTTGTCTTTTTCACTATCCATAGATATTATTTCTCAAAAATTTCCAGGTCCTGTACATCTCTGAACACTTTCAAAAAAGCATATTTTTAATCAGTTGACTACAAATAAATATAACAACTTGAATTGCTTACGTCCACAAAATAAGATTAGCCTAAGGTCATTGGTAATTCCCTACAGCCATTCTTTACATGATAAATAGGTGTCTGCTGTGCTCCGCAGTGGATGGATGCAGATCTGAGTAGTTTTTGCTTGGGGAGAAGATACCTTACCTAAATCCTCTGAACTTGATATTGCATTCGAAAAAGAAGATTATAACTTTTGTCCTGTTTTATATGTTATTAACTTGTTATATTGTGAAATTTTTGAGGTGTTCCCTATCTCTTAGCAGGAAGTTAGCATATTCTTGTTCTTCATTAGAAATAAACTACTTTATGTTCTGAGTACATTAAGGGAAGTTTATGGGCAATAAATTGCATACAATGCATGGGTAAGTTCCTTACCAGAGCATTGGAGTTGGACTGCCCTTGATATAATAAGGCTACTAGTAATAAAATAATAATAATAATCTAATTTATTGTACATCTATGCAACTTACACCTTGCTACTTCCACCTAGGATGTATGTCATTTATTTATGAACAATCCAGGAATGCTGTGTTACTATTTTTAAAAATTACAGCCTAGGGATGGTGGCACACATCTGTAATCCCAGCACTTTGAGAGGCTGAGGCCAGAAGATCACTTAAGGCCAGGTGTTCGAGACCGGCCTCAGCAACATAGCAAGATCTCATCTCTACAGAAAAATTTAAAAGTTATTCAGTGTGTTGGTGCATGCCAGTAGTCCCAGCCACCTTGTAAGCTAAAAAGGGAGGATGACTTGAGCCCAGGAATTCGAGGTTATGGCGAGTTATGATTGGACTACTGTACTCTGAGACTCCAGGCTGGGCAATAGAGCAAGAGAGTAAGACCTTGTTCCCCAACCTCACCCCCCAAATAAATCCAGACACTTGGACTACACTTTCACAGACTGTAAATATCTACATCACTATATGACCATTTCCCTATAGTTCTTCTATTTTGTATTATAATTGTTTGTACGCTTAATTTATGTTCCATATTAAACTATGATCTTCTTGAGTGCTACTCATCTTTGCTGACACAGTGCCTTTGCACTCAGTTGATAAGTGCTAAATATCTATTTGGTGAGTGAATAATTTTTTCTCTTGATCTGAGTTCTCCAAATGGTAAAAACAGCAATGGATCAAAATATTCCAAAGCTTTTATGCGTATGGATGTAATCAGCCATTCTAAAGAAATAAATAGCAAGATAATGATAACAAGGGAAACATTTCAACATTTTTATAAAAAAGCAAAATGTAAGAAACTACTGTGCTGCTCACAGGAATTAATTACCATAACTATGGATACTAATTTAACAGATTAATTTTTAACAGATTAATTTTTCCATTGCAGAGTTGTTTATGAAAAGTGCTTCTTTCTCTTCTAATGGAACTTCTACAATGCAAATGTTTCATAAGTATAATGTTTTATCCTGCAGGTATTTGTGTGCTGACTTTTATTAGGTCTTTCTTTGATAGTAAATTTTAGGTTGGCAGTTTAAAATTACCATCTGTAAATCCTGATGCTGAAGTTTTCGAAGGTGTAATTAGGAAGAGGGGGACCTCCAGCATCCGTAATACAAAAAGTCTATGCTTTTAACAATTAAATGTGATAACATTTAAATAATATAGTTCCACTGACACCCAAACAATAAAATCTAACTATTAGGATGGCATCTAGATAGTAGATAATTTCACAGGAAAGCGCTCTGACCTCCATCAAGTTAAGAATCAATAGAATCCAGGCAATTGTGGTAGAGTCAAAGACAAGGGTCTCAGCTCATGAGAAACCCTTCTGGGCTGGAGCTATATTAAATTATCACAGCTAATGTAAAATCAACCTTGGTGTAAAAGATAAAAGGGTAAAGTTCTCACAAATGATCACTTATCACTCCATTCTGAAATGCATGCAGCATTCATTATAGATTGAAATGACACTCAAATTTCATCATTTAGTCGAGTTTTGAAACAGCCAAACCATTAACAGAAGAGAGTAGCTTTCTATATTTATACAACCAGTGACTAATGAAACATTACACCCAGTGTACAAAGGGGGAAAAAAACTTTATTTTGTAATGAACCCAATTGGAGCCCTTTTAAAACACAGTGTAATAGGGTTTCACTGTTTCATCGAGCCTCTCATTACTCGTGTCAATAATCCTAGGTAAACTACTGTTGAACTTCACAGCATTTATTGAGCAGCATGAATAGCATTAATCTATGGGGTGCTTTTGATGAATTGGAGTTCAAAAAGCAAAACCAAAAATGACTTCCTACAAAGTGCTTCAAGAAGTATTTATTAGAAATATGTCAACTGCCAACTACCTAAAGGTAGTTTGGCTATTTAGGAAACCACACTGTTGGCTAGCTTGTAAACACTGGGAAAACATATGAATTTTCACTACTTGAATTACTTTAAAAAATGATATACTTTCATCTAACTATATTTTTCTTCTATGACTTCCCTTCTAATTCTCTATATTTTTATGTCATATTGCTTTTGACACAATATTACACACTGTACAACATGTCCCCAGGTTCTCAGAAACTGTTAGGTGAGAGAACTTAGAAAATTAAGAATAACTCAGATCGACTATACTTTGTTTACATGACTGTATGATCTAAACATCCAGGCAGCATAGACTGAAATCTACTCTTAGATCCTCTTCTAAGGCTCTAACTTCTCTTCTTGACATACCCAGTGGTGTTACATTCCCTGTGGCAGTAAGGCTGGCAGGGTTTGTCTACAGGGGTTTACCACATTTGATTCCAATTGTCAGTCTAATTTGATTAGGCCAATCTTTCCCAAAGTTGAATTTTGCATAATCTATGAGGTGATAGAAATTAAACTCTTAGCTCTACTATTTTCAAGATATTTTATGTGGACAGTTTATTCACTGGGAGCCTTGATTTGCCTACCATAACAAAGTGATATTAAGAATTGAGAGATCTTATACACTAAAGGAATTTGAAAATAGGAAAACAGCATATTGATTTAATGTATTACTTTTTGGTCAATTTTGGCCTACATAGTAACGAAATAAATACCTAGGAAAAATAACACGAATCAGATTGTTTTCTAAAATTAAATCTTTTTACAAAAAATTAGATTTCACCCCCAACAATCTTTTTTGGAAAGGTATAGAACTAATTCATGCTTTTTATAGTATTCTATAATTGAATTCATGGGGAAAATATCAAATAAACATGCTCTCTCCATGTTCCCAAAGCTCCAATGGATTTATTAAATATAGCATTATGTTTTCTACAATACTCATTTAGCATACTGTAATATTATGTAGAATACAATACTTGTCTCAGAAAAGTTTTTCTTGGTGAGATAGACGAAGAAATTGTTACGTTCTCTAATGGTTCTTTCTCTTGGATATTCACAATGCACTCTGGCATATAAAATAAACTCTGAGAAGTACTGCAATAAAGAAACCTACCTAATTTTATTTATTGCAGTATATATCAATCTCATAAAAGGTCACCTCCATCTGGCAATGTGTTAAAACTACCTTATTAACAACCCATTGTGGCTTTTGGCAGTTGGGAAAAACAGATTTTATTCACCCTTGGTTGCTGGTATTTCTTTCTGCCATTTTATTATATTTACTCAAATTGTAAGATAAATGCAGTCCAGAAAAAAATGTCTGTAGAAATTTTAAATTGTAATTCATAAGAAGTTAATGCAGTTATCATTAATACTATATGCTTCTGTTAGATCCCAATGACATACTATCATTCTTTCAGAAATCAATTATAGCAATTATAAAGTATATTTTTATGATAATACAATCAAAATTAGCTTTAGGGAAATATAATTTTCATGATTCTAGATTATAATTTAAAGTATTTATTTGTAAAATTGAAAGACAATCGTTAATATAATTTACTGGTCACCACTAAAATCTAATAAAATCATTTATAATAGAGAAAACTTTTCCCAAAAATAATTTTTATTTTTAATGCATGTTGTAATTTTATTTTATCAGTCTGACTGGCACATATTAATTTTAAATCTTGGGGATACTACTTATGAGAAGTCCTTCTGAAAGAAAAAGAAAACCTGTTTAATTTTGTTTATTATTCTAAAGATTTTGATACATTTAAATAATTTTTCATCCTTTTACATATAATGTTATGTAAACAGGTTATTCATCCTTTACATATAATGTTTTCAAAAAGGTACTTACCATGTACAATGAGAACATACTCTGCACTGCTTTGGCCAATGGTGTTTGTTGCTTCACATCGATATGTACCATTATCCGTTTTGTTCAGGAAAAGAATGTTTAGCTCCCTACCACTCACAACCATTCGATCAGGATCTGGTAATTCTCCGCCATCCTTTGTCCACAAAACAGGTTCTGGCCTATTGGATTGAAGCATGCATATAAACAGGAAAAATAAGAAATGTTACATATTTGAAAATTAAGTAAATCGAGCAACTTAAAATATTAATATTTAACACCTATTTTGTGCATAACCGTATACTAACTTCTATAAGATACCACAAGAACCATTATGCACTCACTCAAATGAGTTAGAGGTATGACAAATATAATTTAATTTTATTTGCCTTAATTAAGTAGATATGTATTAAGGAACTATTAATAATTTGTTGAGTCAATGTGGCAGTCACCGCTGGTGCCCTGACCAGGTCCTGTGGCCCAGACCTTGCTTCTAATGGCTCACACCTCATGTTGGAGGACAGTCCTTGGGCTACTGGAGAAAGATTTCTCTAGAGGTACCTGGAATTATGTCTTCGCACTTGGAGCCACCCTGTGGCATAGCTTTGCCTGAAACCACCTTGAAGCTTCTCCCTTCTATCTCGCTATTTCTCCCATATCCTTAAAGAATTTTCTTTAGAGTGTTCCTTTAATAAAAGTTTTGAAAAGAAATCTCCATCTCAAAATATGCTTTCAGGAAAGAAAAGATAAATGAAGCATAAGTTCTCTTCAAAAATTTCAATCTTTGATAATTATTAATGACAGGAATAGTTGTCAATACCTACAACCACATGCTGATAATACTAGTTATTTTAGGTGATTTACATATATTTTCTATAATCCTCAAAAGAGCATTTTGAGGATTATTATTTTTTAATACACTAACTGCCATGTCAGTTATATTTAACTCATGCTAATTTTGAGCCCAGGGCCTCATGAAGCAAAACCTGGGCAAAACCCTGAAGCTGGTTCCTGAAAATCTTACTTGATGTGGTAACAATAAGGTTACAATTAGTTACAATTAGTATTGACAAATTAACTCTAAGAAGGTGGATTAAATGACTGGAAGTAATACATTTCATTTTTCATTAAATTTTTCATTAAATTAGAAAGGATTGTTTTGTTTTCAAAGTTTTGATTCTATTTTCATAATAAAACATCATGGCCCCAAGGAAAAAAATTTTTTTCTAGTATGGCAGTCAATGCATTAATTTACTGCATGGAAAATTATAGATCAGAGAAGACTAAAACCCTGGTCTGACTCCACAGTTGATGCTTTGTCTCTTACCTCCTGCTTTCTAACATGATGAATACTTTCCTAGACTTCTACATACATATTTTCTAATTGAAGCATGATTTTATCACACAGAAGCATTTTCTCAAAAGCGTTAATTATTTGTTCAATTTGATAGATATGCTGAATTTATGTTCTATTATTAGGAATACAACTAAAACTTAGGTCTTGATAAGTAATGTCTATGGTTATGGCATCGTTTCTAAGAAGAAAAACATATTTTTCTGACAAAATTTTGTAAAAGACATAAAAATTATGAAAAATTAATAACAAATATTGGAAAGAATATCAAAAGAAACAGATTGACACTGTGATGAAGGAGTTTCTGATCAAGTGTTTAAATACTAAAAACATTTGGAGAGTGTGATATTGTGAAATAATAATAAATGTATATTTTGCCTCTGCCTTCAGTTCTTGACATAGAGCTCCTGATACCTTTATAGATAGGGGTACTAGGAGAATTTTTTTTTTGCTACTATTTGGTCTTTGACCCCATTTCCTTACACAGAGCTCCTAGGACAATTGTACAGTCACACGTTACTTAACTGCAGGGATACGTTCTGAGAAATGTATAGCGAGGTGATTTCGTCATTGTGTGAACATCACAAAGTGTACTTAGACAAATCTAGATGGCATAGCCTACTATGCACTTAGGCTAAATGGTATAGCCTATACGTATTCCCAATTAGTATCTAAAATGTTCAAGCTCCTTAATATCACCATAAAAATATTAAATGGTTTAGCAAGTCTTGATGCAATTTGTGTTTCATCTTAATAAAGAGGGCCCCTAGGCTTTCTCTAATTGGAACCCAGTAATGATTGAGCTTCTTGCTGTAAATGAATAACAATCTTCCCTGCTGTTCAAGCATCCAAAGATCATTTTAGAAGTGATTCTAGTCTACAGTTTCTATGTGATGGGATGAAAAAGAGTAAGACCTAGACACCGGGAGTTAACAAGACAGTGAAAACAATATCAGAGGTGAGCTGATAACATTGTGAAACTCTACAGTGAGGACATTAAAATAGTCAATCCAGAAAGTTCCCCGTTTAATAGCACGAATAATTAGAAGTTGCAAATTTTTTGTATGAAATGAAATTTGATTTTGTTTCTGTCTATCAAACCTATAGGACTATAAGGATGTTTATTTTTCTGTGTGCCTAAAGACATTTTTGCAAAAGTTTCTTCTTAGAGCAATAGAAAACAAAAAGAAAATAAAAATAAAGAGAAACCAAATATGCTTATGTTTTTATTTCCATATAAGCTAAGGTATTGGTGAAGTTGTTTTTAATTCTAACAGATTTTTTTTAAATGGTGGTTAACTCAGTGTTTTGTTTTGTAAATATCTAATAAGAGGTTCTCCAATGTGTTTTACAACTCCTTATTTATAAATTAATGTTGAAAGGAATTGCCACAACTCTCTAGGATCACCAGTTTCTTTAATATCTTGACCCAGATACAAGCCCAATTACTAATTGTCACTGAAATTCGTTAGTTTGCCCTTGGGGAATTCATTCTGTGAGGGTGTGCCACAGCGACAGTCCACCTACGCTTTCCAATGCACATGGGATCATTCGCTCCTCAGGTATCGATCAGAACAGAACCTTTCTTTGCCTTCTTAGCTCTCATCATCTTTCAAACTTATGCTGGAGAAGAATACAGAATAGGCAGTTCAGTTATGGAAAAGTGAGATAGATAATGTAGGTTTCTTAGGAAAAGAATTTTCCTGGTATTCTTGCAGAAGTAAACAGGAGTAAAACACTATACAGAACTTGGAACACTCTCCAGTACCTCTCTTCTCCCAAATGGTGATATCTCCTTTGGATCCTGTACTGTTTTTCCCTTCACAAGAACAGTATATGTTGGGCTCTAAAACTAAAATTTATCTTATAAAAAATGTCACTGTAATAGCATTCAGGTAAACATCTGATTCTGGCTCAAAGACAAAAGAATGAATTTTGGAAATATTTATATCTTACATTGCCTTTAATTTAAGACAAAACAGGAATTTATAGTTAATGACTTCATGCCTTATGTACCGTGTAACTACATGAAGATGCCTACTGGCTTTATTTTAGTTTAAAGTCTGACAGGTGGGTGATAAATGTGATTGAAGTTTTAATACCAGGGAGATTTAAAAAAACCTAATCCTTTTCTATTTCCTGTGATATTTTCACTGGAAAATTAAAGAAGGTGATGTGAATTATATAAACATCTTGATCTTTTTCTGCTTTAAGCAAAGACTTTTAAATCAAGAAATTATACTGACGAGTCTGTGCATAAAACTCTAAATGCTTATGTTATATTTTTAGAGAAATAGAGGAACAGAAATTAAATGTAAATTAATCAACAAATGGGTTTTAAATTGGGGTTAAAGTAGAAACTTTTAAGTTTACTGAGTTCAGGAAAGAAGAATCAAAAGGGAACTGTAGCCTAGGCATTTCCTCATTTGGGAGACTGAGACTGCATTTTTAAACCAAAGCCCAAAACACGCTAAATAATCAAGGAAGAAGGTAAATAAAAGAGCAGAGGAGAAAGATTAGAAGTTGGGGTTGCTTGGTAGTTTTTAACGTTTCAGGCTGTTGGAGTCCATGGCCTCGGGTGACTGATACAGGCCTGGCCAGACTCCATTCCAGGTATCAAAAAGCAAGAGTTATCAACTCGCACTGGGAGTTGGGGTCATTTCAACTTCAGATATTGTGTGATAGGTAGTAGAATTTTAAGCGAACCGTGCTTCACTTGCATATTCCTGGAACCTCCAGTGTACCCACTGCTTTTCTGATCAGCCAGCTTCAGTGGCTTTTGGTGGTTTGTCCTTAAGGGACTTTGTGTAGTTGTTTGGTTATTTGTGGCATCTTCCCAGAGTAATAGGAGAGAATCCTGGAGTTTTTATTGTGTGTGATTGCTGTTGAGAACCAGAAAAAAATAAAAAAATAAAATTTTGAAATATAAATACAACGCAAATCCAAGGAATAGAGAGGTGTTCTTAAAATTGTGAAACTGATTCGAAATAAAATTTTTAATGATCTATTGGAAGCTAAGGATATAGTTGTTATGCTGGGAGAAAGAGAAAATGATAACTTGTGGAACTATTTATTGCATTGATTGATTCAAATTTAAAAAATATATAGTGTTTTTTGTTATTGAGGATCAAATGAGATGTTTTTGAACAGTTTATAAATAACATTCTCTATATATGCAAAGTCATATAAATATTGTTCTAGGTCTTTGGATTACACATCAAGCTGTGGTTTTATTCCCAGATTTGATTGTTGTGCAATTTAATTGTAAAAAATTTTGTTTTCCTTTTATTCTTGATATTGATTCATATGTTTTATGAGAGCAATTCTTAAAACATCAAATAAATTTTAGCATCAGCCAACTTAATCAGCTTTATTTTGTGAGGGCATGCCATAGCAACAGTCCCTCTAATCCTTACAGTGTATATGGGATCATTCACTCAATTAGTCTCATTTTAAGACATAATCAATGAAACATTTATGTGTCTGATAGTCTTTATAGATATATGCTCAAGGGAACCTAAAACTTCAGAAACATTTGTAGTACAGTAGTCTTCAATGAGTCTCGATAGGTTTAATTAACAGAAAATGTTCTATTCTTATACTCACATCTTAGGACAGATAAAAGATCAATAAACTTTCTTTTTTGTTAGTTAAAATGTGCCTATATGTTCTTGACTAGATACTTGATACATTTATGTAATTATCAAAGAATTATCTATAAATAAATCTATGTAAGTTTTTGAACCAGTGATTATGAAAGGTGTAAGGAAAATAAAATATCTGCTCTGTGGTATTATATTTTAGTAGTTTATATAAGTTATATGTCATCAACCATAATACTTGACAGGTCATGGTAAATGGCATAAGTGTGTTCTAAAACATCGTGAAGATTCATCACCTATATTAGGGGCATTATAACAGGCTTTATGAAAGATATAACTCTTGATTATTTTCTTTAATTGCAGTAGGATTTTGACCAATAGAAATGGAAGACACCGATTCAATAGCAGCCAGAGCCCTGGGTAGGACTCTTGTCCTCCAGAGGCCACAGTGTTGAATAGATTAATTTAAACCTGGTAAATGTTAGGAAAAGAGAATAGGGTTAATAAGTAAAATTGATGCTGGTTAAAAATAACAAATTAAGGAAAGGTACAGTTAAAAGCACTTAATATGATAACTGAATTGGGAGTAACAGAAGCAAAAACCTGAGGTCTAAATTGTGTATAAAGGAACAGGAGGAACAAAATGTTCCTAACTAGCATAGTCCAAGACAAATCTATAGGACAAAAAACTAAACATGAAAAAGTATTATTTTAGTGTTGGGTCAGAATATTGATGGTGTTATTAACATCAAAGAAAAAATGAAATGTAATAGGAAATATTCTGGGCATAAAGAGAAGCTGAACCAAAGCAAAGGAATAGGAAAGTTTAGGATATGTATATAGAAAAGTTTCTACATTTAAAATAAGTGACAGAGAATCTTCAGTGCCAGGCTAAAAAATATAGACTTTCTTTAAAAATAAAATTATTTTCTTTTAGCTTTTGAGAAGTGAAGATTCCTGATCAGAGTTTCCTTTAAGAATATTAATGTGAAATATCTGAGTAAAAATCCAATAAAGAAATCATATATACAGTTCTGAAAACAGGTAACAAGGTCCTACATGAAGTTGGAGAAATAATTCAGGAAAGCACATAATAGACAATAAAAAAGCCTTGGGAAAAACTTGTTTGGAGCCAAAAAATGTATGGAGTTAAGGAAGAGAAAGGAAAAACTCTCTTTAGAGTCTCCAATTTGTGTAATAAGAATGACCTTAGTTCTAAGAAAAAAAACAGCAATGCAAAAACCATCCATCCAATCAAACAACAACAACAAGGAAACAAACAAACAAAAACAGAAAAAAGATTGAGATATAGCTGAAAGAGAAAATTGATAATTTTAGTTTTGGACATGCTGAGTTTAAGTGTTAAAAGTAAACCAAGAAATACATCTCAATCCAGCAATAAGGAAATGAGAAATTAGAAATCAGGCAGAGGGCAAGACTAGAATTGCTTTTAGAGAGAACCAAGCATGAGTCCAAGCTCAAGAGAGAAAATAAAAGGGTAGATTACTGAATATCTTAGAAGACTTTTCCTTAGAAAATAATAAAGACAATGAAGTCTAAGAATTTTAAGAAAAATCAAAAGAGAAAAATGTCACAGGAGCAAGAAATGATCTCTTCCAAAATTAATTGTTTTTAATGTTTACCTTTAAAACTCATCCAATACCTTAACTACTCAGTTTCCTTATTCCCTCATGTCCAATAATTATTTTAACTCCACCTTAGACATGACCACACACTAAACATTGTTACTTTACTACCTTAAAGTCTCATTTTTCTGATTATAATCTCTCAT
>CAUYSK010042492.1:0-11236 GCA_963575035.1 Avahi laniger | reverse complement strand
TGCACTTATGTGTTGATCCGTTAATACCAATTTGATGGTGAGTACATGTGGTGCTTGTTTTTCCATTCTTGGGATACCTCGCTTAGTAGAATGTGTTCCAGCCCTTTCCAGGAGTATATAAGAGGTGCTATATCAGCATTGTTTCTTAAAGCTGAATAGTACTCCATGGTATACATATACCACAGTTTATTAATCCACTCATGTATTGATGGACACTTGGGCTGTTTCCACATCTTTGCAATTGTGAATTGTGCTGCAATGAACATTCGAGTACAGGTGTCTCTTTCATAGAGTGACTTTTGTTCTTTTGGGTAGATGCCCAGTAACAGGATTGCTGGGTCAAATGGTAGTTCTACTTGTATCTCATTGAGGTATCTCCAAAAACATATGAAAAAATGCTCAACATCTCTAATCATCAGGGAAATGCAAATCAAAACCACAATGAGATATCACTTATCTCCAGTGAGACTGGCCTTTATCAAAAAGACTCATTTAAAAATTTTACATGAATAGAAATCTCGACATAAACTGGAGGTTAGGATACATTACTTTGTAAGTGTGGGGTGGATTGAATTAAGTGCTGTTGATATAGACACTTTAAACACTGAAGCCCAGTGACAGAGATGAAACAGTCGAAGAGGAGACACCAGGAAAAGCTCCTCACCCAGCTCACCTGGAGATAGGACTTCTCGTTGTAACTTTCCTGTAAATGAGGGTTCTGAGTCAGAAACAGTGTATGGATGAAAGTGAGCTCCTTTCACACTGATTCTAGCTGTCTGTCCGGCCGATCCCCTCCGCTAGTCCCTTGGTCACAAAATACATTCAGCAGAAAAGTTTGGGCTAAGCACAGGCAAGCATTGTGGTGTGGTCCTGTGTGAGGCACCTGGACGCGGGAGTCAAACGGTCTGGATTTGAATCCTGGCTCTGCTCATTATAGTTGAATATGACGCCTGAATTTTTACTTCCTCATCTGAAAACTAGGAATATGATATCTCATGAGCTTGTTGGGAAAATTAAGTGAGCTAGTCCAGGTAAGCCCTACAATCACATCCAGGACATAGTAAGCCCACCGTAATGTTTAAGTTTTCTCTCTTTGATCACAAAACCGAATTCCCAAAATATCAATGTCTTTGTATTATGCTGGCCAGGCTTCTTGAAATAAGGGAGAGGGGAGTAGTTCCAGATGATTTAGCTCCTATATGTGTCTTCTGCAGATAAGGGGAGAGACCCAGACACACCAGATTATAAATCCTCTCTGACTTTTCAACTTTTAAAACATTTATAAACTTAGTTTCTTAAGCAAATCCTTTGGTTACACATTCAGAGGACACTGGAATATATTATACACATTTCTGAATATATTATGCAAAATTCCCAGAACAGAATCTTGGACAACATAGCTCAGACTAGAAAAATTGAGGACAAAAATCCACAACGGTCAGCGGAGCGTGGTGGCTCACGCCTGTAATCCTAGCACTCTGGGAGGCCGAGGTGGGAGGATTGCTCAAGGTCAAGAGTTCAAGACCACCCTGAGCAAAAGTGAGACCCCATCTCTGCTGAAAATAGAAAGAAATTAGCTGGACAACTAAAAATATATAGAAAAAATTAGCCAAGCATGGTGGTACATGCCTGTAGTCCCAGCTACTGAGGAAGCTGAGGTAGGAAGATGGCTTGAGCACAGGAGTTTGAGGTTGCTGTGAGCTAGGCTGATGCCACGGCACTCTAGCCTGGGTAACATTGTGAGATCCTGTCTCAAAAAAAAAAAAAAAACAAAATCCACAACAGTTGTTTAGTGATTCATTAACACCATTAGTTTGTGCTTATAGTTATAATAGCCTATGATTCCAAATCATTGGTAGGCATAAGTAACTACTGGATACAAATAATGCCAGTAGTGTGGTGTTTCCTTTTTTTTTTTTTTTTTGAGACAGAGTCTTGTTCTGTTGCCTGGGCTAGAGTTCCATGGCGTCAGCCTAGCTCATGGCAACCTCAAATTCCTGGGCTCAAGAGATTCTCCTGCCTCAGCCTCCTGAGTAGCTAGGACTATAGGCATGTGCAATCACGCTCAGCTAATTTTTTCTGTTTTTAGTTGTTTTGGCTAATTTCTTTCTATTTTTAGTAGAGATGGGGTCTCGCTCTTGCTCAGGCTGATCTCAAACTCGTGAGCTCAAACGATCCTCCTGCCTCGGCCTCCCAGAGTGCTAGGATTACAGATGTGAGCCACCGCGCCTGGCCATGAGGTGTTTCGAGTACTGACTGCTGTATCACAAACCATCCCAAAACTTACTTGCTCAAAACAACCTCTAGATTATCTCTCATGACTCTGTAGGTTGGCTGGCTGTCAGTCAGTTCCTCTGCGACATGTGCTATGGCCTCGGGTTGCAGTCATCTGGGGTTCAACTTGGATGTCCAGAATGTCTGGAATGGCTTGGCAGTTGGGAGCTTAGCTGGGGCTGCCAACCAAAGCACCTCAGTTCTGTTCTACATGGTCTCTCCATATGATTTGGTATTCTCACTGCATGGAAACTGGGTTTCAAAAGGCGGAAAGTAGAAGCTGGCAGTCCCCTTAAGGCCTGGACTTGGAAGTCTCAGAACATTGCTTCTTGTTCTGAAGTTGCCATTCTATTAGTCATATCTAGTGATAAGACAGAATTCAAAGAGAAGGAAAGTGAGTTCTGCCTTTTGATCTGAGAAATAGTATATAGAGACAGGAAGGAGAGTAAACCCAGAAGACTAGATATAATGTAAGCTCTAGTGGTTACTGTATCTCAAGACAGTTTTTTACCCCATTAGACTAGGAGTTGGCAAACTATGGCCCATGGACCAATCAAGCTGAATGTCTGTTTTGTAAACAAAGTTTTATTGGAACACAGACTCATTTGTGTACATATTGGTTGTGGACAGGTTTCATGCTACAATGGCAGAGTTGAGTAGTTGTGACAGGGATTTTATGGCCAGGAAGCCTAAAATATTTAATATCTGGCCATTTTCAGAAAAAGTTTGCCAACCCCTGAGCTAGACTATTAGCTAGTCCTTATAAGCGGGAAATATTTATATGCACACAGATGGTTCTCAAGTTATGATGGTTCCACTTACAATTTTTTGTTTTTACAATCGTGTAAAAGCAATGCACATTCAGTAGAAAATGTACTTTGAACACCCATACAACTATTCAGTTTTTCACTTTCAGTTACAGTTTTCAATAAATCATATAAGATATTCCAACTTTATTATAAAGTAGGCTTTGTGTTAGATGATTTTGTCCAACTGTAGCCTCATGTAAGTGTTCTGAGTACATTTAAGGTAGGCTAGGCGAAGCTATGAAGTTCAGCAGGTTTGATATATTCAATGCATTTTTGACTTAAGATATTTTCAACTTACAATGAGTTTATCAGGAGATGACTCCATCATAAGTCTAGGACCATCTTTGTGTGTGTGTACATAAATATATATATGTATTTTTTAACTCTGCAAATAGTACCTGTCAATGAGAATTTTTCAGCAAATTAATACTTTAATGTGCTTTTTTGTTTGTTTTAGGTATTTTCATTGACTACTTGGTATTAATTATTCAAATAATGTATTTGTTTAACCTTTTATTAAAAATCATAAGACTATTCTTGTGTTGTATTTAATTATATTTACTTGTGCTGAAAGAGTTGCTGAAGTTTTATTAAATGAATTTCAATGCAATGCAAGTAATCAAATTCATATTTTGAATTAAGCTTTATGGAAGTATAAGTCATGGTAAAAATGGGGGACTGTTAGATACACAGAGAATCAGTTTGGAAGTTTAGTATAGTTACACTGATTGTGAGAGCATATATCATGAAATTTTTGAAATTCCTTTGTAAAACTTATTTTTATTTCAAATACTCTTTTTTCTTTCTAAATTGAGTAAACTGTCATTAGAATTCTGTGGTAGTTTAAATTTCTGATATTTTTTTCTACAGAGCAACATAATCTTGACGTACAGAGATGTGTACTTGGAGTGTTTATTGTATACGCACAGGTATTAATTGGGTTATGTTTAATATTCTCAAATATACCTAAAATATTTTTAAGACTCTTTGTTAGGTGTGGTAGTAGAATATGAAATGTATACTCCACGAATCTCAAACTTATGATCTAGGTTAGGGCTTCCTATACTCCTCTAATGATAAGAATTACTGGAGGAAATTATTAAACATTCAGATTACCAAATCACACACCAGATTATTATTCAGTAGGCCTAGGTTGAGGCCTGAGAATTCGTTTAACAAATACCTCATGCAAGTCTCACCTTCAAGGATGTTTGAGAAACACTGATGTAGGCGACGCTCGAGTGTTTTGAAAAACTTGGTGACATGAGTGGTTTCAAAAATGTGTTACTATAGAATGTCTTTTGTTCCTTTGAGTAGATACCTAATAGTGTTAGTGCTGGATCAAATGGTGTATCTATTTTTAGCTCTTTGAGGTATCTCCAAATTATTTTCCACAGAGAGGGTTCGCGGTAGGTAAATTCACAACTATTGGACGTGGTGAGCGTTGTACGGGGGAAGGGCACACCTCAAATCATGGTTGGGATGTTGCAAACTCATAACATGTAACCAAAAGGTTTGTACCCCCATAATTTCCTGAAATAAAAAAAAAGACAGAGGAGGAAAAAAATATGTTACATGTAAAATAGGTGCTGTGTATACTAGTCACCAGTCACTAAGTCAGCTCTTGTTAGTAGGACATATTTTAGTCAGAGTAAGTAACTTGAGCTGTTGTAAATATATTATACTACATGACACAAATATGGTTGGGGGGGAGAAAAATGGCGGATTAGGGGGTGACCTCCTGGCTCTCAGCTCCCAGAGTGGGAGGTGAAGAACAGGGACACCCACACACAAGTGAGGCGCTCTCCGGCAAGATCAGCTTTGCGAATCTGCAGAGAAGCAGCGAGGGACAAGCAGCACTGGGGAAAAAAAAGGTGAATCAAAGAATTGACGGCGAAGTCCAGAGAGTGCGGGATACACAGTGGGGAGTGCAGTGTGGGACAGCCGCACCCCTGTGCCGCAGGGGCAGTGTAATCTGACCCGCAGGAGGACTGCTCCTCCTCCACCGCGCCCCACACCCTCGCAGGCAGGTAAGCGCCTGCAGTCAGTGCGAGCGGTGGCACCGGCGGACAGGCTGTATGGGGTGCAGACAGGAGCGGGGAACGTTTTGAACTCCCCTGTGCCCGGTGCTAGGTCTGCTTCAGGTGGGGAGGGACTGGTCCCAGCGGACACTTCCTGGTTCTGACACTTGCCGGTTCCGCTGCAGAGAGCTTGGAGACAGGCTTCTCCCTTCAGGAGGCCGCCAGGACAGATCAAGGGAGGTGAATGCCATAAAGGAGGTTCTGCCCTCGGAAATCACGGAAGATTTGGCCGGCGCTGGGTGGGACAGAGTACAGATCCCTCCTACTGATCAGTCTCTAGTCAGTGTGTTAGGGAAGCAGTGGGCACAGCAGGCGGCTCTGGGAGACAGCGGTGACAAACCCAGCTCCTGATACCTACCCACGCAGTGGCCTCCAGCGCTGACTCACAGTGGGTGGGCAGCCACCATTTTTGGAGTCCATAGCCTAAAATTACCCAGGCAACGGTCTCAGGCGTCGCCCCTGCCTCTGCCTGGCAGAGCTGGTCCCGCCCTTCAAGGAGGAGAGTAAAGAGAGAAGCCACTTTCTCTCCCAAGCCTTTTCGAGCTGGCTGAAAGGGCAGAAAAGGGAGGGAGGTTGCTTTCTTGACTGAGTCGCCAGGTGGTCTCCAGTGGCCCCCGTTCCACCCAGCCCCCTGTGCTTCACGCCAAAAAGACAGACCCCACCTTGGCAGGGCGGAGTAGTGAAGGAGGCCACTTTTCCAGCCGTGACACAGAGCAACATAACTACCCCCACTTCCATGCAACTTCGCCCGTGGGCACTTTGCGCCTAAGGGACTCACTCCGCCCCTGGGCAGAATAGTGAAAGGGGCCACTTTTCAAGCCAAAACCCGTGACCACTGCCGCCCCTTTGTTTCATCTCCCTGGCAGGGCTGCTTTGCACCAAAGAGACAGATTGCACCCCTAAGAGTGTGTAGTAACCAAGGAGACTGCTTTTCGAGCTGAGATACGTGGTCACTTCTTTGCTGCGACTTCGTAGCCGGTGCCACCTGACAAAAGGACAGACTCCAAACCGGGAATGGTTGAGTAGTGAAAGAGGCTGCTTTCCCAGCTGGGACCCATGGCCACCTCTTTGCTGTGACTTGGTAGATGGCGCCTCCTGCCAAAGAAACAGACCCCCAACCTTGGAAGTGAGGAGGGACAAGGGAAGCCACTTTCTGGGCTGAGACCTGCTGGAGTTGTGGACCGCCTTTGGCTGTGATCAGGTCACTGGTATTTCACACCAAAGGGACTGTCCCCATATTTGCAGGGGTGGAATAGCGAGGCAGTCTGCTTTCTGGTCTGGGTCCTTCAGTGACCTTGGGCAGGGCTTCTCCAGCAGCCCTGAGGTGTGTCCTTTCTACCAACTAGACAAAACCCCATATTTGGAGGGGTGGAGTAAAGAAGGTAGCCACTTCCTGGGCTGAAACGCCTGGTAGCCTCTGGAAGTGCCCTTCCCCCAGTTGGGTGGGTTATCTTCCCCTCTGGCAGAGCAGATCCCACCCTTGGAGGAAGGAAAAAAGGAGAAAAGCCACTTTCCTTGTATGACTAGCTTGAATCTGTGTGACCTTGTATCTAAGCAATAGGGGACAGATTGTTGACTTGGTACAGCTGATTGGTTTTGATCATCCGATAAGACCATAACACAAGGGCTTGCCCTTGGTGCCCAGGCTGTTGCCAACTTAGGGGCTTGTGGTCTGGGAAGGAAAATCTTGACCTCCTTAGCAATTGCACCATTGACACACCCCATCAGGAGCTGCTCTGAAAGAGTGGCAAAAGAGCTGTGAATAACATATTAGCAGCTCTCTCCGAGCTGCAGATCAAGCAACCTCTGAAGCATACTCTCTTCAGCTTGCCAATACCTATTGCTCTTCTCACCCCATCTAAAGTGGTAATAGGGCACATGTAATCCTTGGGAGTGGCATGACATTCTCCAAAGACTGAGGCACCTGTATGTCCCATTTGGGGGTTTAGACCTCAATACAAAGGTATTGGAATACCTTGATAACCAACTCTTCCATGCTAAATACAAGCAACAAAAGTGAGAGTAATCTCATAGCCCAACACAGTGCCTTCCACCTCAAACAAATGGTCAGTAGTGGAGTCACACACACAAAAGTGACCCAACTCCTGAGAGTCTAAGCAAGGGATCGAAACTCACTAATCTCCATAAGCAGAAGGTGAAGACGACAGGCCAGAGATAACCAAACAGGCTAAAACTCCTCTAAGATGATACAGGACCAGAGCAAATCTCCTCAGCTCTGCCAAGGAACATCCCTTTGGAGTCCCAAAATTAAGTCCATAAACCAGTCCCAGCATCCCCAGTCCTTGACAAAGTAGCCTGATGAGAAAGAATCTGTGAAAGAACACAGGAAACATGAAAGATCAGAGAGAAAAGTCACCTCCAAAAGAAAATATTCTATCTCCATTAATCAATACCAACTTACACAATATGATTAAAATGACAGAGGAAGAATTCCAAATATGCATTGTGAGAAAACTCAATGGAATTGAAGAGAAAATAAAATCCCAACATAAAGAAACCACAAGAACAATTGAGGAAATGAATGAAAAATTCTCCAAAGAAATTGAAATACTACAGAAAAACCAAACAGAAATCTTGTTAATGAAGGAGAAATTCAAGGAACTTAAAATCAGAGTGGAAAACCTCAAGAATAGAATGGATCATGCAGAGGAAAGAATCTCAGAGCTTGAAGATAATGCCTATGTGCTAAACAAATTGTATGAAGAAAAAGAACTTGGAAACAAGAGACAAGACCAAAACTTACAAGAAATATGGGATTATGTAAAGAAACTGAATCTTAGAATCATTGGTCTTCCAGAGGGAGAAGAAGAAAATGAACAAGGGCTAGAAAACTTATTTCATGGAATACTGGAGGAAAATATGCCAGGCCTGGCCAGAAATCTTGATATTCAGATACAAGAAGCACACAGAACTCCTGGGAGACTCAATGTGAAAAGGCAATCACCACGTCACGTAGTTAATAGACTGACCAAAGTAAACATGAAAGAAGCAATTCTCCGAGCAGTGAGACAAAAGCAACAAATAAACTACAAAGGAAAGCCTATCAGACTAACTGTTGATTTTTCAAATGAAACTTTACAAGACAGAAGGGATTGGGTCCCTATCCTTAATCTACTAAAACAGAATAATCCCCAACCTAGAATTCTTTATCTGGAAAAATAAAGTTTCATCTATGAGGGAGTAAGAAAGTCCTTCCCAGACAAGCAATCACTGATGGAATTTGCAAAGACCAGACCAGCCCTCCAGGAAGTACACAGACCTGCATTACACATCGAGCAGCACAATAGACACTCTTCAAAGTAAAATCATTAAAGAGTTAAAGGCTAGAACATGGACTTCATGATGGCTCAAGGAGGAAGACAAAACAACAGGATTTCACCCAATAATATGAATGGAAATCTACCACAAATCTCAATCCTCTCAATAAATGTGAATGGCTTGAACTGTCCTCTGAAGAGACACAGGCTGAGAGAGTGGATAAAAATCCACAAGCCTAGTATCTGCTGTCTACAAGAAATGTATCTAATCCACAAAGATGCCTTCAGACTAAAGGTCAAGGGATGGAAAACTATCATCCAGGCGAATGAAAGTCAAAAGAAAGCAGGGGTAGCTATACTAGTTTCAGATAACATAAACTTTAAAATAGCAAAAGTAAAAAAGAACAAAGATGGCCACTATATATTGGTGAAAGGGAAGATTCAACAAGAAGAGTTAACAGTCCTTAATATCTATGCACCCAATACATGACCTCCCAGTTACATAAAGCAAACCTTGTCTAATCTAAATAGCATGATAAATAACAATGTCATAGTAGCAGGGGACTTCAACACTCCACTGAATAAACTGGACAGATCTTCCAAATAGAAAATAAGCAAAGAAATAATGGGCTTAAACAGAGCTCTGGAACAAAAGAGTCTGACAGATCTCTACAGAACATTCTGCCCAAATAAAGCCAAATTTACATTCTTCTCATCAGCACATGGAACTTTCTCAAAAATTGATCACATACTAGGCCACAAATCAGACCTCAACAAATTCAGAAATATAGAAATTATACTGTGTACTTTCTCAGACCATAGTGGTATAAAATTAGAGTTCAATTCCAACAGAAATACTCGCCACCTCACGAAGTCATGGAAATTAAACAATCTACTGTTGACTAACTATTGGGTCAAGGAGAAAATACAGAGAGAAATCAAGAATTTCTTTGAACTAAATGATAATGGAGAAACAAGCTATCAAAACCTGTGGGATACAGCAAAAGCATACCTGAGAGTATATTATAAAACTAAAAGCAATAAATGTTCACATCCAAAAAACAGAAAGTTTAGAAATTGACAACCTAACAAATAGACTCCAGGAATTGGAAAAGGAAGAGAAAACCAATTCCAATCCTAGTAGAAGAAAAGAAATAACTAAGATCGAAGCAGAACTAAATGAAATTGAGAACAAGAGAATTATATGGAAGATCAACAAAACCAAAAGCTGGTTTTTCAAAAAGATAAACAAAGTGGACAGTCCTTTTGCTAGATTGACTGGCATTCAAAGGGAAAGGACTCTAATAAACTCAATTAAAAATGAAAAAAGGAGAGGTCACAACAGACACCACAGAAATACAAAACATTATTTTTGATTACTATGAAAACCTACATGCCCAAAAACTACATAATGAGGAGGAAATGGACAAATTCCTGGAAACATACAACCTCCCTAAGTTCACCCAGGACGTAACAGAATATCTGAATAGACCAATCTCAAGCTCAGAAATAGGATCAGCAATTAAAAACCTCCCAAAACATAAAAGTCCTGGACCAGATGGCTACACTCCAGAGTTTTACCAAACATCCAAAGAAGAACTCATACCTATACTACAGAAATCATTCCACAATATCGAGAAAGATGGCATCCTTCCTAACTCATTCTACGAAGCCAATATCACCTTGATACCAAAGCCAGGAAAGGACACAACAAAAAAAGAAGACTTCAGACCAATATCCCTTATGAATATAGATGCAAAAATCCTTAACAAAATTTTAGCAAATAGAATTCAGCAGCACATCAAACAAATAATTCACCACGACCAGATGGGCTTTATTCCAGGGATGCAAGGCTGGTTTAATATATGCAAATCTATAAATGCAATTTGCCACATAAATAAAAGCAAGAACAAAGACCATATGATTCTCTCAATAGATGCAGAAAAAGCATTTGACAAAGTCCAACACACCTTTATGATAAAAACTCTCAACAAAATACTCAGAGACGGCTCATTCCTTAAAATTATCAAGCCCATTTATGACAAACCCACTGTCAATATCATACTTAATGGGGAAAAAATTTAAACCACTCCCACGTAGAACTGGAACCAGACAAGGTTGCCCACTATCTCCACTTCTATTCAACATAATGCTTGAAATCCTTGCTATAGCAATTAGGCAAGAGAAGAGTATTAAGGGCATCCAAATGGGGGCAGATGAAATCAAACACTTGCTCTTTGCTGACGATATGCTATTATATCTAGAAAACCCCAAGAATTCATCCAAGAGACTCCTAGAATTGATAAACGAATTCAGTAAAGTCTCAGGATACAAAATCAATACACACAAATCTGAGGCATTCATATACGCCAATAACAGTCAAGCCAAAATTCAAATCAAAAATGCAATACTTTTTACAATAGCCTCAAAGAAAATTAAATATCTAGGAATATATTTAACAAAAGATGTGAGAGACATATACAGGGAGAACTATGAAACACTAAGAAAAAAAATTCTAGAAGATGTAAACAGATGGAAAAATCTACCTTGCTCATGGATTGGTAGAATCAGTATCATTAAAATGTCCATACTCCCTAAAGTGATCTACAGAATTTATGCAATTCCTATGAAAGTACCATAATCATTCTTTACAGATCTAGAAAAAATAATTCTATGCTTTGTATGGAACCAGAAAAGACCGTGTATACAAAGCAATCTTAAGTAAAAAGAACAAACTGGGAGATATCAGTCTACCAGACTTCAAGCTGTACTACAAGGCTATAATTACTAAAAC
>CAUYSK010042491.1:0-48578 GCA_963575035.1 Avahi laniger | reverse complement strand
GGGCATGGTGGCACATGCCTGTAGTCCCAGCTACTTGGGAGGCTGAGACAGTAGGATTGCTTGAGTCCAGGAGTTTGAGGTTGCTGTGAGCTAGGCTGACGCCACGGCACTCGCTCCAGGCAAGAGAGTTAGACTCTGTCTCAAAAAAAAAAAAAAAAAGATCCCAGATGAATCTTAAGAACCTTAGAATTTGAGAAACATTGGACTAGAGTGTTTATGTTGAGAATCTTGAGACGGTGTCTGGGTTTGGCAGGAGTTTCATGATTGATGAATGACGTATATCGTAAGTGTGGAAGAAGGATATGAGGGCTCTGATGATCTAGTAATGAGGCAGCCATATCGACATGACCATTTTCAGTCACTCAGTTCTGGCAGGATATTTAAAATATATATATATTTTTTGCTATGTAATCTGCACAGCAGTTGTCTCTCCCTTTCTGTAAATGTAAACTTCTACTCTGAGTCATTATTAGTTTAATTTTCTATTTTGTTCTTTTCCAGATCTTTTTAAATTTTTTAAGTTAGGATATTTTTTAGTTTTAAGTGAGTAGAGTAACATGATCTGTTCTGCTGTATTTGTTATCTGTGTTAACTCACGTGGCTGGTAAATAAAGCATTATGTGACATAATGCACAATTTTGTCCCAGCCTATTAATGTTGTGCCACCAAGTAACAGCAGCTGAATGCCCCTCCCCCCAAGGATAATGACTTAAGTTTAGTGTCCTTCCTTTTAGATTTTTTTCTCTTTATTTAAAAACATGAATATTAGGGTGTAAAATAAATGTTATCATACATGCTATGCTTTGACTTAGCTTTTTTTAATGCAGTATATCCTGGACTTCATTCCATGTCAGTAGATTAAAGGTTTATTGTCTTCTGTTTAATGACTACCAAGCAATCCGTGGTATGAATGAGAGTACTTTATTGAATCGTTCCCCTAGTAATGGACTTGCCTGTCATCTGACAACTGGTCGCTTTGATTAGTGTTTTGGAAACAATATGAAACTAACTAACTTATATTCACATAGGAAAACAGATTTCAAAGATCCATCTTTTAGATTAAAAAACTATATTACAATTGCAAGAACATTCTTTCAGTCTGCCAGTGAAGTTGATTGTTAAGGATAAAATGATTTATTTGGTTGTTCCTCTTCAGGCTCTCGAACAGTGTGGCCTGATGAAACTATGGGACCATTTGGACCTCAGGATCAGAGATTCCAGCTTCCAGGAAACATGGGTTTTGATTGTCACCTCAATGGGACTGCTGCACAGAAGAAAAGCCTGATTCATAAAACTTTGCCTGATGTTCTAGCAGAGCCTTTGTCAAGTGAAAGACATGAGTTTGTTATGGCACAGTATGTGAATGAATTCCAGGTAAATTGTTAATGTCATTTATTATGCTTTTCTAATTATTAATGTTACATTACTTTTTGATTACTATGAGCATATTACTTTCATTGAAAAAGAAAAAAAAATCAACTAAATTCCAATACATGTTTATATAAAACAGCATATATAGCTTTTAAAAACTTAGCATTGTCCTATGCATAGTGTTTGCTGTATAATTTTTTACTTAATTTTAGATTGTAATCTGTTGTAGGTAATTAAAAATTGTTTTTAAAAATGTTTTTAATAACTACTTATTCCAGATACAGATAATTTAATTATTTCTATGTTACTGGTAGTAATTAGCTTGCCTATTTTTCACTTTTATAAATGGCAATTATAATTTGTATCTGGATCTGATTCCAACCAGCTTTATACTTCTCCGGCCATTTAAAAGCTTAAGAAAATTTTGAGATTTCTGAAATTATTCAGATATAGTAAACAAAAAGGGACTATTTAAAAAATAGTTTTTTTAAGAAAGACAATTTCTAAGGATTTTTGGGTTTTTTGTGGGTTTTTTCTTTTTTTTTTTTTCCATTTTTATTTGAGCCTTTTAAACTGGCATTGTATCATTGCTCATGTAAGTGGAAAGCTACGTGCAAATCAGGGTTTCTGTCGAACCTTTGATGCTTATCATTTTTCACATTTCTGCGTAGTTATTAGGGTGAGTTTTTGATCAAAGCCATATTATTAGAAGCAGCCATCCCTCATGATTATGAGCTATATCAGATGACCTGACATTGGGACATAGTTGACCTCCCTGATCTTTTTATCTCAGGTAATTCCTTCTTAGTCTTCTTGGCTCCTTGTTCCTCCTCAGCCATCCAGTTAAATTGTTATATTTCCCATAGGTTTCTATCCTTCAGCTTCTCATTTGAGTTACTCCTTGGTCAGTTAATCTCTTGGCTTCCTCCACAAGGCCATTTCTTTTATAACTCCTAACTTAATATTTCTATTTCTAACATTTTTGGCTCTATATTCCTATTTGCCTACTGAACCATCTTTATTTGGATATTTTATAAGTCCCCAGATGTGTGTCTGGTACTGAAGTAGTCCTTTTTTCTCTCAAAACCTGTCCTCACTCCCATATTGTAGCCAGTAGTATAAAAGATATAATCATCCTGCCTTTTTCTCAAGATAAAAATTATAGTGCCAACCTTGAGTCTTCACCTTGTCTCTCACTACTTCCTCCTCCCTCTGCACTCCAACCTCAGTGTACTTGGCATTTTTCTTAAATACAGCATTCTGTGCCGTTGCACTATTGTTATCTCTGGCTAGACTATTTTTCCTCCTGAATTCCTAGCCTGCATATCACCTATTCTTTACCTGTCAGACACACATATTAATTAACATGTAGCTCAAATATGACCATTTCAGCCTTTTAATGATTCCTTCTAGCAAAGCAAGTTTCTTCTTCACCTATGCCCCCAGAAGACTTATAACTGTAGCACTTTTCATATTGAATTGCATTTCTTTCTTTATGCTTATTTTTGTTCCACTAGGGCTGATATACCTGAGAATGAAGACTGGATTTTTTACCATTTTAGTGCCTGGATATATAGTAGGCTCTTAGTAAATTTCATTTGAATAAAAACATCAAGCCCTTCCTGTAGGACAGGCTTGTACTATTAATATTTAATTATGTTATTTTATTAGTTAGTGTTATTCCCATTTTATAGATTATAGAAGAAAATTCAGTATCACAAAATAGAAGTGGTAACATTGTAAAACACAACATTTTAGTTTCTTAGCCAGTTTTTGCTTATATCAAGTCTTAGAAATATCAGTATATTTATAGATTCATGTTGTCTTATTCAAAATTTTTTTAGAAGTTTAAAATCTTCATTATAGAAAAAAATTTCAGCATATAGGAAAATATTATTACCTTACTCGCCAGTTAGATTATAACTACTTGTAAAAAACTTTCAAAGAAAGACAAGTTTATAACAGGCAAGATACCATTTTATTTGAACTCCAGATTTTGTTTACTTCCATGCTTGTTCCCCTCAGGGTAACGATGCACCTGCTGAACAAGAAATTAACAGCGCAGAAACTTACTTTGAAAGTGCCAGAGTAGAGTGTGCAATCCAAACATGTCCAGAATTGCTGCGAAGAGGTATGCCATACTTTATACTTTGAAACACTAATATGTATTAGATAATGATACTAATTTTTATTAATTTGAATAATGTACTCTATAGGAATTGTAATGCTTAGTGCTTTAATATTTTAATGTTTCTGGCTGGAAATGATCATATGGTCAAAATAAAGGCTTTCAATTACCCTCTGACATTTGACATCATGGCCATGCTTCCTATCTAGGAAGAGTAAAATTTTCAATAACTTTTTCACTAAAGCTTAATTGAAGTCATTTCTATTCCTGGTGATTATTAATAGCTGTAATTTCATGAGTCAATATATAATACTGAGAAAAATCTTAGTAATCATTTTTTAAAATTTAACACCAATAATGTGTAACTTTACTTACTCTTCAGAATTGTTGGCAGTAATATTTCAATTCATCCAACAAAAGTAGAAGTAAACAAAACTGAGTTCATTTTACTCTTTTCAAAAATAATATGCATTTATAAAAATAGAGCACAATAACATAATCATTTTTCTAAAGAAGTATTTTTCTGCACTGTCTCTTTCTTTAAAAAGCAAATTCTTTCTTCCTGGAATTTTTGTTCTTATTTTATTTGTAGATTTCGAATCACTATTTCCAGAAGTAACTAATAGCAAACTAATGATTCTGACTGTAACACAGAAAACTAAGAATGATATGACTGTTTGGAGTGAAGAGGTAGAAACTGAAAGAGAAATGCTCTTAGAAAAGGTAATTTTTTCAGCTGCTAACAGTTTAATTTTGTGGTGTTATTTAAATACCAGTGAACCAATATTTTAGCATGGTAAGTGTCTTTTCCAGCCTTTATTCATTCTCTGCTAAAATATTTCAGTACTAAAGAATTTACCTCTTTTTTAAGAATAAAATGCCCTTTTTTTTTTTCAGTATCTTTACAAAATGTAGACCCTGTCCAGTATCTTCCTCGATTTAAAAAATACACATATATATATGTCTGTTTTAGGAAATTTGTAAAATAAGGTAAAAAACAACAAAAAAGTAAAATTAACTCTTCATGCCCCTTTCTTTCCCTCTTCACCTCCCCCGACCTCTCCCCTTACTCATACCTATATCCCTAACTCCGTTTTCTCTCTCTCCCCTCTCCCTCCATCTCTTTTGTCCCCCTCTTAAAGCATGTCAAGTAAAAAGTAACAATTACCCCAACCCTCTCCAAGAAGTAAACAGTAACATACAATAAGAACATAATGCTGTATATCCATATTTTTTTCTTTCCTTTGCTTTTAACCTACAAATGTGTTTTCAGACTTTTCCATACTATTACACATAGGTATATTTAATTCTTTGTAAAATCTGCATAATATATTACATGGGTAAGCCATAAATTTTTAAAATCATTTAAATATTGTCTTAGTGATTTATAAGTTGAAAATCCAAAGTTTTGTTATTATAGGCAACACAGTAGTGACAATCTTTGTTCATATACCCTAGTGTGTGTTTTATACACACCAGTATCTATAGATTCCTAAATTGAGAATTGCTGAATGAAGGGGTATGCACATTTTAAATTGTGAAAGACATTTTCAATTTGCTGACCAAAAAAGATCTGTCCTATATGCTGTCACTCTGGCTTACCCTGGATATTAGCATTTGTTTTCAACTCAGGTTAGTTAAGGTGCCCAACTTGCATACCTTAGCCAACATGAGTAGAAAAAATCCCCTTTACTGATATCTATGCAAGATAATGTTAGCAACTATTTTATTTTTTTTTTTAGGGTTGGATATATGGGTTTTTTAATTTATAAAAATATATTGAAATTTACATATTCAGTAGTATTTTATGATAACTTCATATTTAAATGTACCACACATAGCTTTGCTAATAGATTTCATGTAATATTTCATAATCATGAGCCTATTAGTTATATTCTAATTAACAAGAAAGTTTTAGAGAGGCATAAAACACTCTCTGATTTTAACTCCTTAAATCCTCTGAATTTAAAGTTGACATAGACAATAGCAATAAAAATGTTATATAATATTTATGTATTAAAATAATGCTTAGTAAATTTAGATTTATCACTGTCATTGAGTGCTAGAGAACTCTCACATGTGCATTGCATTTGTGGTCCTAATTTTTGATCAGTTAAATCTGTGGTCCCCAACCCCAGGCTGTGGACTGGTACCAGGCCTGCACTCTGCCTCACTTGGAGGGTGGGGTAGGGGGTCTGCACAGCGGGAGGTGAGTGGTCTGCTAGAGAAGAAAGCTTCAGCGTTGCTGCTCCCCAACTCCCCTGCTCACATCACTGCCTAAGCTCCACCCCACCCCCCATGGAAAAATTGTCTTCCATGAAACCAGTTCCTGGTGCCAAAAAGGTTGGGGACAGCTCAGTTAAATATTTGAGTCTAATTTGATACTGACTCCAGTATAGTTCTAAGTCAGTTTTCTATAACCCACTTTAGGACTTTGAAATAGCAACATGTTTCATCTTGATTTTTAATTTTATAATGGCTGAAACTATTTTATTTTGTATGAAAAAAGAGATTTTTTTTTTTAATTTTAAGATTTGTTAGTGATAATTTTCCAAGTAGGTATTTTATGCTTTATAGTTTAAGTCTATTCTAGTTTTTTCCAGCAGATGTCAGTGTTTGCTGTTGATGAACAGAAATCTTAAGAAAAATACTTAAGCTGATTCTTTTTGTCATACTTTGGAATTCTTTCAGTTAATCTTATATTTTAAATTATTAAAATTAAATATATTTTAATGACTATTTTCTAAACCTTATTCAGTTTTTCTGTTTTAAGAATTAGTAAAATATAACAATAAACATAAATATGTAGGTTATCCTAAAGAATGCAATATTATCTTAGTAGTTGTTGTTAGTTTACCAGAGATATCAGGAGAAAATAAATTACCTTAGGTGGTGTATCTGTATAGCAGAAATCAGCAAATTTTTTTTTTTTAAAGGGGTAAAAAGACAACAAATTTAAAGATCTAATTGATTTTTATTTGCAATTCTAGAAGTGGGCAATACCTCATTCTACAAAATAGAAGGAGCATTAAGAAAAGCTGAGGAGAGAGAGGTTGGCATAGACAGAAAAGGGTTGAAGAAAGCAGGAACAGGGAACAAGAAGGGGATTGTCCTTTTTAAAATTACTTTCTTTATAGGGTTAAAACAGAGCAAGCTTTCTTATGCTGGCTCAGGTAAACTAGGCTTATTCTGATTGGTTGCTGTAAATCTCCTGGGTTTTAACTGGCCTTTTTCAGGGTTCGGTTTGATTACGTGGCACCTAGCATGAGTGACAACATTTTGGTTTGTTCTCGTCTGCTGGGGCCTACTGCACGAGCCTAGTCTGAAACAGTGGCCTCCCATACACGTTTTTTTAACAAGGGCCAAATAGTAAATATTTTAGATCTACAAAGACATAGAATCTCAACTACCCAACTTTACCCTTGTATTGCTAAAGCAACCATAGGCAATGTGTAAGTAAATGGGCATAGCTGGATTTAGCCTGTGGGCTATAGCTTGCTAACTCCTGAATTAGGATATGGCCTTGATTCCTAAGGCTTAGACTTCTGGGGATCTCAGATGAATGCCAGAGGGTACTCAATGAGGTCTCTTCATTCTGAGTGGGTTAGAAATCCTTGTGTCCCAGCACTGCATGACATCTGGTATTCCTGACTCACAGCGGGTAGGCTTGGAATCTTGCCTGATGAGTACACAGCTCAGCCCTGGGCTAAGGAGCCACGGTGAATTGCTCTGCAGACTACTCAGGAGTCTTCTTTGTGCATCTCCCTCTTTTCCGGTACCCTACCCTACAAATTCCAGGGACTTCAGCAGTCTAGAACTCATGCTTTCTACCTCCTCAGCTCAGTAACATCACCTTGCTTGGGCTCCACTTCTTTGCCATGTGACAAAGTGTCTCCAGACAGAAAGCTGGAGCAAATATGGGGATTACTTCTTTTTTTTCCCTTCTCTCAAAGATTGCAGTCTTGTTTGTTGTTCAGGGTCTAAAAATAGTTGCCTCATATTAATATATTTTGATATATAAGGCGACTATTTTTATAGTTTTAAAGTTTATAAAACTATAGTTTTATACTTTTCCAGGACGATGATGAGCTCAGTACGTATTACTCTGTTATTACTGTAAGCGGAACTGTGCCCTTGTTTTTAAACATTTGTGATCTGTTCTTTTTTGTCAGCATTATAATCTGGTCTTAATATTTGTTACCATCTTTTCACTAGACTTCTGATAAAGCTAATAAAGACATCATAGAAATTAGGATGGTAAGACCAAAAATTTGACACATGCATGTGGTATATATAGTAATTATACACTATACAAAAAACTTGAGTATGTAATGAAAAATAAGTACCCTATTTAACCCTGTACACCAGCTATCCAGTTCTATTATTATTATGTGTCTTTTCAGAAATATTTCATGGCTTTGTGAGTGAATAGATGTGTTTTGAAGGACACACAAAGTGTATGTTTTTAAACAACTTTCATTCAAACTAATGAATGGTTCACATCTTTTCATTATGAATATTTTATTTTCCCTCTCTTACCTATTTATATTATTATAATGATACACAATAATAACTATAGTCGACAATTTATGACAAATTCAGGAGTTAATGGTGTAGAACTCATTAGGAATGCTTCATAAAGAAATAATTTAGAATACAAATATGGAATTTAGACCTTTTTGAAAGAAAGTTTTATTTTGACAATCAATCCAATATGTGGTATTGCTATCCTGAGCATATTATTTGTGTCTTTTTCATTGCAGTTCATCAGTGGTGCTAAGGAAATTTGCTATGCTCTTCGAGCTGAAGGGTATTGGGCAGACTTTATTGACCCATCATCTGGTTTGGCAGTGAGTAATTACATTTTGAAAAGCAAATTATATGAAGTAGGGCTGATTTTTATTGTAAAAATTTTTATAACTTTGGTAAAAATAGATTATTTAAGACTTTTTTAAAAGCTCACAATTTTACCCAAAGAAGTACTATTATGAGTAGATTGCATTCACGACTTTTGAGAGACTTCTATCATTCAGTTAAGTTTCTCTATCACTTTAATTTTTTTATTAAAATAACAAAAATAATTTTAATTTCTACTCTCATTAGTAAATATTAGCATTTGATTTGCTTTGAATTAGTATGTTTACCTTTTTAGAAGTTGAAAACTAGATATCAGTATGGTCTAGTTTATTTAAAGAAGAAACAATTATTCTTGGAATTAATTGAAGAAAATGTAAATGGTAAAATAAATATTTAGAAAAGTAACTTTTTGGAAATTAAGATTTATAATATATTTTGAAGAAAATAAATAACTGAACCACCATTGTGGTGACTTTTAAATTCTGGTTATATTTTCAATTACAAATAGTAATAAAATCATTTTTTGAATCTTAGGAATATATTTCTTCTCAAAGTCAAATAAGATATAGTAGAGACTAGAAATCGGAAACTTGCACTAGGCTTTAATTTCCTTATCTTGAAAGTGATGAAGGTGAACTGTAGATGATTATCAAAGGTATATTCCTTTTTTAAAGATTGTGCAATGTTATGCATTCAAATCTAGGTAACATGAAATTTGCTAGATCATTTCACATTTCCAAACTGCACAAGTATTGAGGGGAGGGAGCGTTAGGACAGTTTAGGTGTTGCATGTGACTTTTTTCTTAAATATTTGAAATATTAAAATAGATATGTGTTCATGATTGCCTAAAAATTACTACTACAGTGTCTTTCTAGCTAATGAAAATATTCCTTTTTTACTTCCTTCAGTTTTTTGGACCATATACAAACAACACTCTTTTTGAAACAGATGAACGCTACCGACATCTAGGATTCTCGGTCGATGATCTTGGATGTTGTAAAGTGATTCGTCATAGTCTCTGGGGTACCCATGTGTTTGTAGGAAGCATCTTCACTAATGCAACACCAGACAGCCATATTATGAAGAAATTAAGTGGAAACTAGCAGTAATGTCAATTTATTTGCTATACTATTTGTATGTAACATTTGGGTTGATCTATAAACACTGTCAAAGACTTCAATTTTTAAAAGATACTTATTTCTAAGTATTTATTCCAACATTTATGAATTTACAACATTCTCAAGTGATTTGTGATTTTTAAATTGCAAATGCTCATTATTTCTAGTATCTTTGAGTACATGTTGAGCACATCCACATCACATAGAATGTGGTAATTAGCATGTAACCAGGATATGATCTCTTACTGTTCTTTCTCCCCTTTATTGGAAAAACCTCAGTTCTAATTGTTTTTCTCCAAAAATAAATAACACATTTGGTTATGATAACATTATCATTGTATTTCATTACAATATTTTTAAAAATGTATTAATAGTTCCTAACGATTCTTAAGAAACTATGGTATTAATCTTTTATTAATCTTTGTAAAGTTTTTAATAATGCAATTGAAAATTCTAGATTCATTGTAGATTTTACTTTTTCTAATTTTCTTTTTTCTTTATTATCTCTTAAGTGTTCTAGTACCAGTGTATTATTTTGAAATGATATATGTGTAGGAAAAGAATAAGGACAATACATCTTTATGTATAAAAGCATATGAATCTCATACATACTAAGAAAGTAATTCTTTCTTAACTCCTGAGTTGAGACAGATGTAGTTTATTTTCAGATAAACTATGCTTCAGCTACAAAATTATATTTCTTCAATTTTAGCAGTAGATGGGAACTGCAGTACTTCACAGAGAGGTGCCTCATTTGTGACAGAGCTTGTTTTTACAGCATTATAAACTTTAAAAGAATCACCTTTCATTTGTGAGGCTTTTGCCAGCAGGAGTAGATCTAAGGAGAAAAAGTAACTTCTACAAAATAAATTAATTGAAATAGACATTTTTTTCTGTATTTTTAAATAAAATGCCCATTTTTAAAAGGAATACATGGAGATGACCAACTTTTAAATAACAACTGGATTTAAAGCTCTTTGCTTAGTTAACATGTCACTTGATAACAGTTGTTGCTTATGATCCAGAGAGCAAGAGCTACAAAATTTTCATTCGTTACGAAATGATGTGATGATTCCCATAGCATTTAGAAAAAAATGCATTGAAGTGTGTGTGTGTGTATATATATATATGTGTGTGTGTGTGTGTGTGTGTGCATGTGTTACATGTGCTTGATAAATTTTTATCAGTGTAACCAGCACCCAGATCAAAACACAGAACACCTCAAAGCCTCATCTTGCTCCTGTCAGGGACTTCTGCCCCTCTCTAAGGGTAAACACTATCCAGATTTCCTATAGCATAAATTGGTTTTGCCTGTTTTGATTTTTATATATATACATATATATATGAAACTATCATATGTTTAGTGTCTGGCTTCTTTTACTCAACGTTGTGAGATTAACCCTTGTTGTGCGCACAATTGTAGATCCCCCATTTGCATGGCTTTTTTCCTACTCAGTGGTCCTGAATTAGGACAGTTTTGCCCCTCAGGGCAAGTTTGTCGATGTCTGGAGACATTTTTGATTGTCACAATTTGGGGGATGGGAGATTTTGCTATAGCATTTAGTATGTACAGGACAGGGATAGTGCCAAACATCTCACAGTGCAAAGGATAGCTCTCCACAACAAAGAATTATTTGGTCGATTACCCTGCACCACTGTTCCGTTATTTGCAATGTATATATTGCTCATTCAGGCATTCCTACCTTGCACCATTCTTTGAATCAAGTTGCCTTGAAATTTCAACATTTGTTTTAACTATTATGAAGTACCATTTACTGTTTGAAAATGATACCTATTCCCTGTAGGTGGTTATGGCTATGTACTGTATTGTTGGAGGACAGGGTACATGGTGGTGGTACTCTTTTTATCATTTTGCTTTTTAACAGGATTTCCAAAAACAAACAGCATGATAAGCAGTAACTACCAATTAAAAAATTTTTTTCTGAAGTGTTATGGCAAGGTTTTAGAACTGTAACTAAAGGGACTCTTACTGATCGATAATATTAGAAAGTGGTTGATTATTATGTACTACAATTAAAAAACTCAGTTATTAGTTTCATCACGTTGATGTCATCAGGACCCTGTGGACAAGAAACAATTTATAAAATTATCTTAAACATAAATTTGCTTCCTTTGAAAATAAGACTGAGCCATTGAAATTAATACTAGACCTGTCACTGAAAAAAAAAGTTTTTGTTGGGAAATTGTTTTGACAAGAACTTGGGAATTTTTGTGCTTGGTTGCTGGTTGAAGAAAATTTATCCAAGCACGTAGAAATTAAATGGTGAAAGAGGAGCCTTTGAATCTGATCCACATTCCTCATTTTGTGGTAGGCAAAATGGGAAACAGGAGCATGCATCAAGTCACACAGCCAGTGTTAAGACCAAGTACTGAAAGTTGGCTGTGATTCCATTGTTTGTATGTGTTTATTTTCTATATTTGCACTGCATAATAAACAATAGACTGGTCAAGAAGTGTTGTATGTTGATAGACTTCTTGATAAGTCTGTTAAATGTCTGATGAAAAATACCAGAGTTGCAAAAGTTAAGCTGAAAGAATTTAGGGTTAACTGACAACTGCTGTCATTTCATAGATAAAAAAACTTAGGATTTCATTTCATTGTACTCTCCATGCTGTGAATTTCTCTGAAAATTTGCTGAAACGTGTATCTAAAAATTACAGAATGCTACACTTCAAACAATAGTACTCTGGCTTTAAGTTTAAAACCTTGATGTTTTTCTTGGGCTTCTGTTACTTGCAACATCATCATAATCCTTATATTTGAAAAAAATTCTGCTTTTAGTCCCAACTCTATTTTCTCTCCTCTGACTCTTGTTGATTCAAGCAGAGTTTACCTCTGCAGTGTTGGCATTTTGAACCAGATGATTCTTTGTTGTGTGCGCTGTCCTGTCCATTTTAGGATGTTTAACAGCATTTCCTGGCCTCTGCCCACCAGCAGCCCATGGTCATGACAAAAATGTGTACAGCCATTGCTACACTCCCCCTAGGGGACAAACTATTTGCTTATCTGAAGTCAAATTTAAGCAGGTGTTCTGTATTTTATCTGACAACCCTATCCCTAGCTGAGAACTGATTCCAGGCACCTTCTGACCTAGTGGTCTGCAACTTCAGCTGTACATTCGGATTACCTGAGAGGGTATTTAATACTGATGAGTTGGCCCCACACCCACAGATTGATTTCATTAGTCCAAAGGGGTTTGAGCATCAGTATTTTTTAATAGCTCCCAAGGTGCTTCAGGTGTGCAGTCAGGGTCAGAACCATTGGTCTGTTCTAAAATTCAGTAATAGTGGGTTAAAAAGGTACCTAAGAAGTAAGAGCAGGATATGATAATGGATTTAATGTCATAAAAAACACAAGGAAGGAAGGCTCTAATGTTTTGCATTAACAGTGACCTAATCAGGCCCAATTAATTCAAGGATTTGAGTTTCATTTCCTCTATGAAACCTTTCCTGACTACTACACCTCTCATGCTTTTTTTTTTTTGGTCTCAAATTTTGCCTTCCATACTTCCTGGGAAGTCGGAACCCAATTGCTTACTAAACTTAAACAGTACTAAACACACAGTAATGACCTTCTTCTCATCCTCTTCATTACTAAGCAGGATATTTTAAACTTTTCATAGATTTTTCTTTGCCCTCTTTGTGTCAATAGAATTCATGTAAGCTGTGACTTAATTATCCAGAAGATTTAAATTAGGTTTTGAGCATTTGACTTCCGATCATTACTGGAAGTTATAATCACTTAAAACCATGTCACTACTATAAAAAGCACATAAGTGGTCACTTGATTTATGACAAAAATGACACTACAGTGCTGTGAGAAGAATGAACTTTTCAACATACGTTGCTGGGTCAATTGGATATTCATCTAGAAAAAGAATGTCGTTTTACTCTTACACCATACATAAAAATTACTTCAAATGATTTCAAGTCTAAATGTGAAAGGTTAAATAATAAAGCTTTTAGGAAAAAATAATCTTTGTGACCTCAGAGTAGAAGATTTTTTACAACAACACAGCATAATGAGACCAGGGAAAAATTTAATTAGATCATATTAAAACTAAGAACTTTTTAATTCATCAAAAAACTTGAATGAGAAGGCAGCTAACAGAGTTAAAAATACATAAAACAATCCAACAATGTACATATCCAACGAAGGATTCCTAGAATGAGTAAGCAAAAAACCAGCAGAAAAATAAAAGATGAGCATTTTCAAAGAAAAACACCCAAATGGCCAATAAACATGTTAAGTTGCTCTAGTTCATTAATTTTCAGATATGTAAATTAAACCCACAATGCCATACCACTACATGTTCCCCAGAATGGCTAAAATGAAAAAAAAAAAGTTACCAAGTGTTGACATAGATGTATAACATGAATGTAAAATGGTATAAACACTTTGAAAAACTGGCAGTTCTGGGGCTTACCATCCCCTAGGATCTAGCAATTCCACTCTGAGGTATAAGCCCAACAGAAATGCTTACACATGTTCACCAAAAGACATGTACTCCTGTAAGTCTATACTAACACTAAGTAGATAAAGGTAGGAAGCTACTCAAATGCTAGGGTAGCTTCATCAACACTACAATGAATATCTCAATTGTGGCATATTCACATAATGGGATGCTATATAGTAACGAAAGCAAATGCTTCATGACTACTTGCAACAAAATGGATAAAAGTAATAAACATAATGTACCAAAGAAGCCAGACACAACAGTATGTACTATATAATTCCATTAATATGAAGTACAAAAACAAAAATGTGCTGCTGGAAGTCAGGATAATGCTTACCCTTGGGAGGGGAAAAGTAGCAACTAGAAGGAAAGACAAAGGGGATTCTGGAATGTTGTTCTTTTTTATGAATTTAGGTGTTGATTGCATGAGTAATATAGTGCAAATTATGTGCACTTTTTTAGTGTGTATAGTATACCTTAATAAAAAGTTTGCAAAAATAAAACCAAATCCACTCTTAAAATAGACAATCTATTCTTTATAAATATTTAGGTATTTCAACTATACATTAGTGCTTACATTAAACAAAACATCAAGTTTGTGTACATGTTTTACATTTTTATAACATGATCAATTTTGCCAAGAGCTTTAAATAAGAATTTTTCTAAGAACCTCGTAATCCTTGGACAGTTAAACCATTCTCTTTTAGGTACCTAACACTGAGTCATCCTTGTAGATTTTCTCTAATTATTAATCTAACAGTTCATTGTTTCAATTATTTCATGAAATGTTGCATTTTGGGCACATTCACGATTTTACTTCAGTGTATTTATATGAAACGGCATAGTTATTAACTTTGCTTCCTCAAAGTGAAAACAAGCTAAACAGATAAAATTGCTATCCTACAGTCTGCTTTGATCTCATTGTTCTGTATAAAAATAGAGGCTCTAATTGCCTTAATTTGTGTATATAGGATTATATTTAAGTTACAACTTCTTACATGCTCGAGTAGAAAGATTGGATATGATTGAATTACCACTCTATTTAACGTGAGTGGCAATTTAATGATACAAAAATAGGCATTAAACTTTTTAAACACTGGTTTGTACTCATGGCTTATATTGTAACTGTACATGCCATTTTGCTACAAATTGAATTTCTAGTAGTTTTGAATAGTATAAAGCCATTCTTGTCACAGACTGTGAAAAAGTTCCTGCCAAAGGTCTAGTTTTGTTACTGGAAGAATGGTTGAGCATAGTTCCTGTCACATAGATGCTGAGAAGTAGATGTTGTAAATTAGATGCTGATTAACTTGATGATGGTTCAGAAGAGTAAATCCAGATTTGCTGGGGTCATGCTGGAGCTTTGTTTTGGTATTCACTTTAATCCAGAAACCTGGTGTAGAGAGATCTCCAATTACAGTCATGCACCATGTTAACTATATTTTGGTCAACGCTGGGCCAAATATATGACAGTGGCCCTGTAAGGTTATAATACAGTATTTTTACTATACCTTTTATATGTTTAGATATGTTTAAATACACAAATATTTCTCATTGTGTTACAGTTGCCTACAGTATTCAGTACAGTAACATGCTGTTCAGGTTTGTAGACTAGAAGTAACAGGCTATATATCCGTTATTGCCTACATGCGTAGTAGGCTATGCCATCTAGATTTTTGTGTTTACACTGTATGGTGTTGGCACAGTGACAAAATTTCCTAAAGATGCATTTCTCAGAACATAGCCCCACAGTTAATAAATGCACACACAGCAAGTTTCAGGCATTAGTTCAACCTGTTTTATAATTGTACAGTATTTAATCAGCACAATTGAAATAGTGATTTTAATTAAATAACACTGCCTGTTTCCCAAACATTCAATGTGACATACTTATACTAAAAAAAAACTTACCTGAAATTCAAATTTATCTTGCTGTCCTCTATTTTTATTTGCTAAATCTGGTAACGCTATACAAATGATAACATTGCTGTCAAACAACAGTTATTTTTTAATGGTAAGATTGTAGAGGGACTTAGAGTACCAAACTAAATTTTTTTAAAAATACAAATACCCACCAAAGTTGAAAAGGGTATAAGCTTTGAGTACTCTGGAAAATCTGCACTTTCAGGGTTAAACAATGCCTCCACAGCTCATCATCAGTTTATCATTTCAGGTTTTTGCCCTTGAAGGTTCATGGTTACTGTTCATTGATTAATATTTTATCTCTTCTGTTTGTTTTAAAATTGGGACTAAACTAGATCTTCAACATTGAAATCAAAAAATGTTTTTAGAAGAATTTTATTCTCCACATTCCTATTTGATTACAGAAAGACCTGAGATCTATTTAAAGTTATTTTAAATGCAAACCATCTTTAATATCACACAATCTTAATTGCCAGTTACAGGATTTGTAGCTATTCAAACTAAGTCAAATCACTAGCAGGATCAAAAGGAAGACTTAGTTCTGGCACTGAGTAAACAAGCTGGGAAAGAGAAAAGGGAAACTATATTTATTGCAGTGTAACTAAGTTATAGTAATAAGATTCGTCCTATATTAAGCCCGGGTGAGTAAAAATACCTCCTCAGAGTCAAGTGGTCACTCACGGGAAATAAATTAACTCTCCTGGGACACTAGAGCATGAATTAGTGATCTGGAAGAGGCAATTAATCTCAAATGGATGAGCACTTGGCTTTTAGATTGCTCTCTATTTATAGTTCCCTTAGAACCAAATGTGGTTTGACCCACAGTGTAGATTTATGCAGATAAGCCAAAGCTCTGCACTGATTCAAGACAATAATGTCTCCAAGAGGAAAGCATTTTAGCGTATTGGAAAAAACTTGAAAGCTGGTCAAGGAATCTAAAATAAAGATACAAGTGAAGTTGAGATTATTGAAAACTTTATGGATATTGTTATGAAAGTTTTGTTTATGACAGTTAACCCACCAAGTTCCTCCAGCAAATTAGAGGTATGGCAGTAAAGTGGAAAAAAAAATAAAAACAGTGTACTATTTAGGGCTAACAGAACTCCTGGGCTGCATCTCAAATTAACCCTGCTTTTCATTTTAAAATAAAGTTTATTTTCACAGACAATTTAAAAGACATTGTAGAAGCTTAATATGATAATCACTTTTCTGACACTGTGAATATTATTAATATGAATGATAACTGAAAATCACTGAGATTAATTAACTACATAAGTTACATGCAAAAATAAATCTCATTACTTTACAAATCATTTCAGATAGTAGATCCCCAGTGTTATGAGTACCGGGCAGTCGGGTCCTAACCAGCAGAAGGAGCTGTTGCAAGTCCAGGATTGCCTTTAGCCATTGGCCTTTCCACTATGCCCCTCAATTTCATAGTGAAAAATAACCTAACGCTAATAATGAGTATCCATTTAATGAGCATACATTTATATATACACACACACAAACACTGGCACGTACGTACACAAACACACATACACTTTGTGAACAAAATTTAGAAAAATAGCTATATATGTGTGAGGTATGTTATATAATTTAAAATATTACATTAGCATCCACAAAAGTGAATATCTCAAATGAATAAGAACTTATAATTTTGCATTTAGGACTTGAACAATATTATTTAATCCTCTGCCCATAGATGTTTAAAAAGATAGGCTGCAGTGATACATTAGGCCAATAGGTGGCACCACCTAATTACCTAGAAATCCCACAAATTTGAGACTTCTAGTTTTGCAAGGAATTGGGGGCTTCTGATTTGTAAAGAATAATCTACCTTATCAAATCTGCATGTTTGAACTTTAAACTCTTCTGTTTAGAAAGAGAAGTTTCTGTACATTTCTAATGACTTCATTTCTTGCCTTTTTTTTCCCTAATGCTGTTACCCGGATGCCATTACTTGGGCTATAAAACTAATTGTATTATCTTTAAAATAGAAAATGAAAGCCCCATGAAGTAAGTTGTATTGTTTAATAGTTGCAAATGTTTCTTTTTTTATTTTTTAAATTACGAGTTCCTGGAAAAGTCACAGTGCAATCTACTGTCTTGAATCACAGAAGAAAGATGGCGAAAAGGACTCCTAGCTACTTAGGGAAGTATTAAGGAAAGAGACAGCGAAAAGACCTGCTGTGAGATGGTCAGATTTTTTTTTTCACCAGCAAGTCAGTCAAGAAATCTTGGAGTGGTCAGAGAATACTATATTTAGTCAAAAGATTTGATATTATCTCAGATTTAAAATTAAGTTCCAGCTGTTAAGCAATTAAGTAGTGCCTGCTATCCCCCACAAAAAAGAACTATGTCTCTGAAATATTACAGAAGTAAAAATTTAATAAGGGTAAACTACTGAGACTTAGAAGTGTAGTGATGTACTATGGTTTTATAGTCTTTAAAAATAATATGTGAAATGCAGAGAAAATGTATGAAAAAAATGAACCAATTGAATTTTTTCATGTTATAGTATTTAGAATAGGGCAAGGCAAAATCCAGAGTATCTTCTGAATCATAAAAGAAAATTTCAAATTCGTAACTATTTTCACATTAAGAAGTTGTATTCTAATTATTTGAAAAATAAGCCTTGTGGGAATAGACACATTGAATTTCAAGTTCAAGGTAATTAAGTAACAGAACTTTATACAGATAGTTTATAGCCTGGTAGGCAAGAAAAGAATAAAAAAGCATAAAAATATTAATTGGGGGGAGGGGAGGATCTTAGAAATTATCTAGTCCTGCTCTTTATTTTTTAGATGAGAAAACTCAAGCCTTGAGAAGCTTAAATGATTTGACCAAGGTTGCATTAGAATACAGATTTCCTGAGTCTTAGTCTGTGAACTACCTCTCCTCTAACTGGCAATTTCTGGTAATTCAGCTAGGTGGCTTTGAAATTAATATTTTATTTTTTATGAAAAAAAAAATTTCAAGTACAGCATAGGATTTTAAAATATCATTAAATTATATTGTATGATTATTTATTTGTAATGCAATTTTATTTAGAAGCCTTCCTTACTTTGAAAGGGGAACTCCCAGTGCTCCTGCTTTATCTGAGCAGCTCTGCTTCATTTATCACATCAGCGATGATAGAAATGGCAAGAAGGTCTGTCTAACAGTGGTGCAAAAACTAATAGAGAAAGAAAGACTTTTTGATAATAAAATACTGGATTTACTCAGTTATATTTAGGTTTTATAGTTATATATTTATAGCTATAGGAAAACACCTTTATTGTTGAAATTCCTTCAGAAACAATAATGTTATAAATTTGAAACTCCTGTTTTTTCCATTGACTTTTTTTTTTTGATCATGCAAGATTTCTTAGGAATACAACTGTCACATTATAGCAACACAGACAGTTGAGATGATGGGGTTATTAATTTGATCTTGAATAATTATTTCAAGTATTCTGTTATATACAATATGATCTATCTATTATTAATAAAATAGATTACAGCAAGCCCTTTGCTAGTTACTTCAGTCATTGCTTGCTGTCACCATATGCTATGGTTTTAATGTATGCTGGAACTTAAACCCAAGGTGATAATACTAAGAGGTGGGGCCTTTGGAGAAGTGGTTAAGTTGTTAAGCCTCTGCGCTTGTAAATTGGATTAATGTCCCTATAAAAGAGGTAACAGAGAGCTCCCTGGTCCTTCTGTCCCTTCCATGCCTTTTGCCATGTGAAAACACAGTGTTCATCCCCTCCAGAAGCTGCAGCAACAAGGTGCCATCTTGAAAGCAGAGATCGAACCTTTGTCAGACGCACCCAATCTGTTGGCACCTTGATCTTGGACTTTCCAACCTCCAGAACTGTGAGAAATTCATTTCTATTACAGGTGGCCCATGAACAGCATGAAGGTTGGGGTGCCAACCACAACCCTTCCCTCCAACACTCCTGACAACAATCCACACATAACTTTTGACTCCCCAGAAACTTAACTACTAATAGCCTACTGTTGACCAGAAGCCTTACCAATAACATAAACAGTGGATTATCACATATTTTGTATGTTACATGTATTATATACTGTATTCTTACAATAAAGTAAGCTAGAGAAAAGAAAATGTTATTAAAAAAATCATAAGGAAGAGAAAATATATTTACAATTTTTTGAGTAGAGTGCATTATCACAAAGGTCTTCCTCTCCATTGTCTTCCTGTTAACTAGGCTGAGGAGGAGCAGGAGGAGGAGTTGGTCTTGCTGCTTCAAGGGTGGCAGAGGCAGAAGAAAATTCATGTGTAAGTGGACCCCTGCAATTCAAACCTGTGCTGTTCGTGGGTCAACTGTATCTCTAAATTACCCAGTTTGTGGTATTCTGTCATACCAACACAAACTAAGACTAAGACACTGTTGAATAATTTTTAAATCTTATAGAGTATTTCTCAAACTCTGTACCTTACTTCTGCCTGTCACTTAATCATACCCAATTATAGGCCTACTCTGAATTAGTAAAGTTTGACATTTTATTCTGATGTCTTTTGTGTCTGCTCCAAGTCACAGTGCTTATGGCATGTCTAGAGACTCTCGGAGGAGAGGAAATTTGAGCTGGCCCTGGAAGGGCAGGTGGGATTTGAGTAGTGAGGAAAGGATATTCCAGCCCCCAGGAATGTAGCGCAGAGAATGCAAAGAGGTTAGTGGACTGGTTTACCTGGAGCTTCGTGACATACAATGACATGAGAAATGAGGCTAGAAAGATAGGTTGGGGCTGTATTAAAGGGATGTTTAGTCCCAGCATGAGGACTTTACCGCATATGCTATGGCATTAGACACTGAAAGTTTTCAAGTAGGAGAATAATTCCATGAAGTCAATACTTAAAAAGAAATTAGATTTCCTGGCGGTCTAGGATATAAATTGTAGGAGAAAAGTAACTGGTAACAAGAAGACTGCTATTATAACAGAGTAGATCAAAGGTAACATCGGCCAAATTAGGGTGGTAGCTGTGAGAATGAAATAAATATTCCAAAGGAAAAAATGAAAGGAGTGACTGACTACTCCCTATACCTTGCTCCTCTGTCCTCCGCACTTCCAGCAATCTAACAAAAGATTGCAGTTTTCACCCATCTCGTGGGAAGATTTAAAGTTTAGGAGGGATGACATAGGCAGGTCATGTGTTACTATTCCGATGAAGAGGCAGTACATTTTAGCCACTGATATTGTCATATCTCTGAATGTGTACAAATGTCGGGGACATCTAAACAGTAAAAATCACCAAAAACGTATTTCCCTAAAAGTAATAATACAAACATCTTCAAGAGGACATGTGTTTGGCAGAACACTTTAGTACTTAATCTAACCACAACTTTGGAAAAGGAAAAAATAATACCATCGCAAATAATTCATCACATCCAAAACAAATAAACAGTACTCCTACTTGCTGTTCATACATAGATAGTGTGTTAAGTTGAGTAATCATGGAATTCACTGTTTTAGATTTAATCAGCCATTACATGTCCAAAAATATTTGTTGGAAAATTTTCATTAGCATTTTAAATAGTTTCTCTTTGGTAAAGTGAGCAGTACCTCAAAACCCAACATGTAAACACTGAATCCAATAGAATTCCACCTTAGTAGTTTAGAAACATACATACATCTCTCACATTCTCTGTGAGAGAATAGAGATCTTAGAAGTATCGATGTTTATAGTGACAGATACTGTGTGTTTGTAAAGCCAAGTTTTGAAAAATCTTACCTTAGTGCAAAGTAGTACCTTCTGTAGAGATTTTGCTAGTTCTTTGTAAAGGTCAAACTGTTTGCAACTATTGTGAGGATTTTAAGTCAGTAGGAGATTGGAAATTAACAATTTTTTGCACACAATAGCTGTTGAAATTTACGTAAGTACTGTATCTCACTTAGTAGTCACAAAAACCATACGGAATAAGTGGTGGTATCTCCAGTTCTTGAGGAGGAAATTGAAATTCAGGAAAAAAATAAGTAAGTTATGTAAAGTCACAAAGCTACCAAGTAGTGGACTAGGAATCAGATCCCAGGTCTTTTTGGTATGAAAATCCACTCTTTCATAGCATACTGTTTCATAAAAACCATTGGTCAAGCTTCTCACTGTAGGAATAGCTTTTAGATATTTTGTTGGAAAGAGGGGCTGTTGAATATAAGGAAGTGATTTAAACAAGATTTAAATTTATTTTAATAAATGGGTTTTTTTAGGTATCCAAAAGTCACAAATGAAAAGGCTTCATAGTACAAGTCTTTATATGACAAGTGGTTCAGAGTATGTTCTGCTGCCTTCAAAAACTAAAAATTTAAGAGCCTTTGAATTCCAGGTTTAGAAAAAGAGCACTCGTAGTTTTAGACTGACTAATAAAATCTGGATGAAATTGAAATTCTTAATACTGCAAGCCCCAGCAAGATTCATGAATAAAGTGGATAGCACCTGCTCATATGGCTTGGTGAAGCTTAAGAATATTGTAAATATCTTAAACTGAATGTTATTATTTATAAAGTGATCATATGAATGAGTTAGAAAGAAGCATATTAAAAGAATCTTAATAGGTATAAATGGCTATGATTGCCTTCAATAAAAAAGATTACAGATATTTATATGCAGATGTCCAAACATATGCAAATATGCACAGGTTATATTCCTATAATTTAACATATTATATTATTACAAATTATTTAGTATTATTCTGATACTTAAGAATACTCTGAAGTTTTTTATAACTTATAATTCTGTCTACATTTCTTTATCACACCTTAGTCAGTATGCAAACTAGAAATACAAAGTTTGTAAGCAACAACCCTATTGTTTTAAATTAGCTATTCATTGCTATATTGAGGAAATATCTTTCAGAAGTTCTTAACCTTTTTTTATGCCCCCTTTTTGGGGCACCTTTTCAGAATAATATTTTTAAGTGCATAAAATACATAAGATTATTAAAAAGTCAATTATTTTGAAACATTATTCAAAATATTTTTTAAATTTGTAAATATGTGCTTTTTATTAATTCATTACATTACAAGATCTAGCACCAGTCTAATAACTACTGGGTCTTATGAGATACCTGCAACAACTATAATGTGATAGGAAAAGATCTGTGTTTTCTATCACTGACAAGTCACAATTGCTAATAACACTTGATTTGTTCTCTATATTCATAATGGAAAGAAACGCTAAATTTCAGTTGAATGTTAGTGAAAATAAAGATGTAATTTTCTTTCTAACCAAATTTTAGTCTACACATGGACCCCATGAAGGCCCATGAACCCCACCTTTTTTTTTTTTCCTTGAAACAGAGTCTCACTCTGTTGTCCAGGCTAGAGTGCCGTGGCATCAACCTAGCTCACAGCAACCTCAAACTCTGGGCTCAAGGGATGCTCCTGCCTCAGCCTCCCAAGTACAGGACATGGCACCACCCCCGGCTTATTTTTTCTATTTTTAGCAGAGACAGGATCTTGTTCTTGCTCAGGCTGGTCTCGAACTCCCGACCTCAAGCAATTCTCCCGTCTCAGCCTGCCAGAGTGCTAGGATTACAGGTGGGAGCCACTGTGCCTGACCATCCTACATTTAGAAAGTTACCTGTTTTCTAAAAACTCGTATCAGCAATGATTATTTACTATTATTGCATGCTTTGGGGTTCTACTATAATAATCTTCGTAATATTTAAGATAGTCTCATAGGCTGGGCATGGTGGCTCACGTGTGTAATCCCAGCACTTTGGGAGGCCAAGGCAAGAGGATCACTTGAGGCCAGGAGTTTTATCCTAGCCTGGGTAATATAGCAAGATCCCTATCTCTATAAAAAGCTTAAAAATTTAGCCAGGCATGGTAGTGTGTATCTGTAGCCCTAGCTACTCAGGAGGCTGAAGCAGGAGGATTGCTTGGGCCCAGGAGTTCAAGGTTGCAGTAAGCTGTGATTGTGTCACTGGCACTCCAGCCTGGGAAACAGTGAGATCTTGTTTCTGAAAAAAACAAGGGCCGGTATACATTTTGGTATTTAATGTGATGGAGGTCTTATTTCTCAGTCACGCAGCACTAAGACAGGTGGCTCTCCTTCATAAGGTAATTGAGGAACCCAAACTCCTTTCATCTCGAGCCTGCATTATCTCCTGGGGCATTGTCTGCTTGCTGCTGTCCATATCCCACGGATAGAAGGGGAAAGGGAGTGTGAAAAAAAGCACACCAACTTCTTAAAAGGCTTTGGCCCCGACGTGGCACACATCACCACCTCCCTCGTTCCTTCGGTGGGAATTAGTCACATGGCCCCGTCGGGGTGCTGATTCCTGTTAACAACCCCGTACAGTGGAATGGGGAACGCAAAGTTTGGCTCGACGGTTAGCTCTTCAGGCCACAGTCGTATTTCTTCTTAAAGCTTTTATGTGGCAGATTTGGGGGAGTGTTTTCCTCATTTTATATCATCCCTCACATTCCTGAGATGAATCCTACTTAGTTCTGATGGGTGGAAGTTTTTCTAAATTGCTGAGCTGGGAGGAAAAAGCAAAACACACAGCCGTCTTCGCTCTGTGAGTGAGAACACCTAAACTGCAAACAGATGAGACATCTTTGATGTGTCCTTCTCTCTGACTCCTCAAAGGTGAGCTATCAGTTGCTGCTTCCTATTTATTTTACATCCTAAATACTACTTAAATCAGGACTGCCCCTGCCACTGCCTTACATCAGATCCTCATAAATCCTCTCCTGCACTCCTTCTGTAATAGCCTCCTGACAGTGCTTGCCTTCACTTCTGCCCTCCCTCCCAAGGCCATTTCCTACCAGGATTCTCCAAACTTATAAAACTTCACACCCCCATGAGCGAAAAAATTGAGCACATACCCCCATACATGCACATTGATTTATAAGCATGTGTACTGCTTCACAATTGCATGTATTTCCTAAAATGTATATACGAATTAAAAATGTTTAAATGGAGAGATTAAAAGATAAGTAGAAATCGAAGTTCTAAAATGATCTTCACCATGCAATGGAATATTTGATACATACATATGTCATTCTGGGTACCGCCAAGATAAGGGATACCATGAGCGTTAGAGGAGAAACGGAAGCATGATGGCTGACCTGAATGTGGGGGAAGCTGGGAAGTACAGGTCAGTCTGGACAGGGAGAGTCTGAGGACTTGAGTGGAAAGGCTGGAGCTTGCGGGACAGTCTGAGAAGCAGCAAGTCCAACCATGAACAAGGACAGTGAAGTGGGAGCTCCTGCAGAGGTCTCAGGAAACTGCTGCATGAGACCATCCCTCGGCCCCCCACGACCTTCTGAGCATAACGATTTTTGTTTCACCTCTGCCTTCTAGTTTCCCTAAATTCCTCTCATCAGAAAATGCAAACACAGTACTGGGAAAGCAATTCTGAGAAATTTATTTCCCAGCCTCAGAAAATGCTGGAGGTGACGGTGCCAGTTAACAAGCAATCCCAGTTGTGCACACTACCCTTGGGGGCACAACTACTTCAGACTGGAGACTAATGCTCTGTCCTGGATTCAGAGTAATTCTCCCAAAATACACCTGATTTTGTCTTACTCAAAATCTTTCCATAGCTTCCTTTTGCCTCCAGTAGTTTATAATCATATTAGCCTCAAAAACTTTTGTTCACATACTTACACAGGAGCACAAACAAATAAAATTCTTATATTAGGCCTTGGTTGAATGGTGGGAGAGTGTCGGAAGCCTCTTCTATTCTCTCATTACCCTGCACAGTGCCCCTTTAGTAGGGGAAGTTCCAAAGCTCCATAGAACCTGTTTAGAAATCACTGCTGCCCTAAATGTTGACATTCGAAGCAATTAGCATGGCATAGAAAGCTCTTCATCATCTGCCTCCTGCCGCCTTTCAGTTTCGCCTTCTACTAGCCTCCAGGCCACCCTGCATGCTGCCATTCTCAATTTAATTATTCTTACCTCAAAGCTTCTCCTTGGCATATCTGTTCCACTTTACTTAGAATGTTCCTCCTACCTTATCCATCAGGTATACTCTTATTCCCACATCCTCACTTCCTGCAGATAATTTCCCCTGGCCCTAACAATCCCCTTCCTATGAGTAAAATACTTGATTCAAAGTAGGATTCCAGAATTGCTGAGTCCATGAATTGAGGGTGTGTGGATTGAGCTGTCTCAAAACAGCTTCCCTAAAATACACAGTTATGCATTGTCCCCACTCCTCGTTTCTCAATTCTGTAGGCACTTAGAAAAACATAGCGTATAGTTTTATTGTTGGTCCTCTTTCACTAATGGATAGTTTCGTGTCTGTGTGTGTGTGTGTGTGTGTGTGATTTTGCCAAAACCAAGAGCCTTTCTGAAATTTCTCAATGAAAGTAAGATATTTTGCTTTTGCTGGAGAAAAATGGAAAATCATTGTAAAAATTGACAAAAGCAAGCATTTCTTGACTCTTGTATTCATAATACACTCCAGTAACTGTCCTGTGCTCTCCATCCAACTTTGCCATCCACCATTTATTTCCCTACGCTAATCTCTTCCTCCAGGCTGGACAGTTTTCTTACCATCTTTACAAACACTGTATTAGGCTTTGTTTCCGATCCTTTTCTCATACTATTCCCTCTCTTAGGATATCATTTCCTCCCCATCCGCATTTCCTGTCTGCATCCTTTCCAACAAGAAAGATCCAGTTCACAAACTGCCACCTCTAAACAGTCCATATTATTTATTCTCTTTGGCTTTGAAATTTATTACCATTTGACTGCATCTTTTCATTTAGCAACTAATCCCACATTGCCTTTCATTATTATTGCTTTTCAAAGTATTTTTATCTTGTCCTGAATTATCAAAGATATAGCATTTTACATTTATTCACATCATCTTTCTTAACTAGCCCATTGGTATATACTTAACAGGTGCTCTACACTTACTGAAAGTGCATGTCCAAGGACCAGGGAACTTTAATTTTGTTTCGAGTGATTGATTCAGTTATTCATTCAACAAAAAAATAATTGATTTTTCACCTATTTGCATGGATAACTAAACATTGCTCTAACTCATGTGCTGCAACATAAATGACACCAAGATTTGAATGTGAAACTTAAAAACAGAACTATAGTGGATCAGAACTGAATAGTAGCAATCTTCACCTGTGCTCTGTTGGCAAGAACACAGGGTTGAAAATTAGAAGACGTAAGTTTCAGTCCTGAGTATTTCACAAGTATCTTTGGGAAAAGTGCAAGACCTCTCTGGGCTCCAGTTTATACATTTCTAAAAGAAGAGTGTTGAACTTTGTTATTTTTGTCATCCATTCCAGCTCCCCAACCCCCAAAAAATAATCTGATTCACCTTTGGGCAACTAACAAACCAACCCACTTAAAATAAGGAGATTATCCAGGTGAGCTCAATTAAGTCATAAGGGGCCTTAAATATGGAAGGAGGAAGCACAAAAGCTTAAGTCAGTTGATGCAGGGCCAAAAAGACCAACCTCCCATTGCTGGCTCTGAAGGCGAAGGGGTCATGAACTAAGGACTGTAATCAACTTCTGGACCCTGGAAAAAGTGAGAGAACAGATCGTTTCCCAAAACCTCCAGAAGGATCTAGCTCTACCAACACCTTGCAATTAGCCCAATAAGACCCATTTTGGACGTCTGACCTCCAGGTCTGAAAGATAATAAATCTGTGTTGTTTTAAGCCACCAGGTTTGTGGCGATTTCTTACAGCTGCAATAGAAAACTAATACGCTTCCCATCCAACAAAAAAGATTTTTAATAAGAGAAAAAAAAATGGTAAACTTTTTTTAGTAAAGCACTACGTGAGCAAAATAAATCAACATGGCATGTATGAACTAACAGCAGTCACTTTAGGGACTGTCTGAAATCCTTGTTTATTAAAAAGAAAGCAGAACAATTCATCCACTTATTTACTTTAGGAAGTACTCGCTTTCATCTTCCTGATCTCAGAAGATGTATTTGTTTGATCATAATAAATTATTACAGCATAGCATTACCAACATGTTTTTTTCCATTGTCTAGCAGTTTTAAAAATGATTCCTACTAATAACCCATCCTGGCTATAGAGACAAGTGACTTCAGGAACTAGAAGATATTTAAATTAAAGGAAGCGTTTATGACCATTTAGTCTATTCCCTTCAATTTAGAGGTAAGTGATTGTGCCCCAGAGGTGAGGAGACTTGTCCAAAGTTACACAGTTTTTAGTAGCGGAATGGGAAGGGAGATACAACCCCACCTGGCACTGCAGGCCAGGGTGGCTGGCTGAGGGTGAGGATGGGGAGGGTGGGGGAGGGGAGGACCTAGAGAGGAGGGACAGCCACACGTAGGAGTTTGGATTTCACCCACGTATGATAGGAAGCCGAAGTCTGCTGTATATTTTCAAATTTATAAATTTAACATAAAATTAATAATATGGATATACAGACTTAATTTGTAATGATGCAAGAATGAAAGTAGAGGGACCAATGGCAAGGGTGTGGCAGCAGTAGAGGTGAGAGCCGGTGGCAGCTGGACGAGGTGCTAGCCAAGGTGATAAAAATAGGAATGGGTTCAGGATCCACTCTGGAGTTACGGTCAATAGAACTTGCTGATAACTGCATGTGTGGGTAAGGAAAATAGAGGAATCACATATTATTCCCAGATTTTGGCTTAATAGTGCCATATACTGAAATGGGAAGACTCCAGGAGGGAAAAAGCAATTCTACTGTATCTTTTAAGTTTACCCCATCATTTAAAAATCAATACATTATTTCTTGATTCGATCCATAAGCATCTACTTATGTGTAAAGCATTCTGCTAGGCATAATTTTATGCATATATTCACTCCTGTTACATAGATTATACTGAAGAAAGGGCTAAGCCTGGCGGTATTAGATAAGAGGAGTTCAACAATGACTACAAGGAAAGCAGGATAGGATTTGCCATGTGAGTGGTACTAATACAGTGCTACAAGAGTCGTAAGTGAAACTATTTCTTACAGGACAAAGGTGAAAGAAAGACACAATAGAGGAAGTTTTTTGAAATGCATCTTTTAGGAGAGAGGTGGCATTTCAGGCAGAGGGAACAGTATTCCCAAAGGCAAGGCAGTGGGGAAGTTCAGAGCATCTCCAAAGTCTAGGAAACAGTGCAGATTGGTTTTGATTGATTCATACAGTCATTCATTCTTTCATTCATTCAACAGGTATTCATGGAAAACTTAGTGCACGTCAGTTATTACCTTGCCTGATGAGGTTTCACAGATGTCTGAGACACAGCCCTTCCCTCAGGAGCTTTACTGCCTGATAGCGGTGTTGGATTAATTCAATGAACATAGGGGAAAGAGATATAAAAACAATTATTCATACATTTTTTCATTCACTCAATAGTTATTTATTGTGCACCTACTATGTACATTGTTCTAGGACTTGTACATTGCTCTAAGACATATTCTAGTACAAAATGAATGTGCTTATGGAAATACTAGGAAAGGATTAGTAAAGTCCATCTGGTTTTAGTTTATGATGTGGTCATGATTATTCAGGAGAGGCTTTACAAAAAAGTCAACTTTTACACTAGAGTAGTTGCCAAAATCTTAGGCAAAAGCCATGTTATGGAGGGAGTTTGGCTGAATTCAGTTGGCACGTGGAAGTCATCGAGAGATTTCTTACCACCTGAGTGACAGAATTTGAGCTTTAATTTATCTCTTATTAATTTGGTATAGGCAGAGCTAAAATAACAAGAAACAGGGGAAGAAAGAAAAGTTTTAAAGGCCTTCTGTCTCCCAGATGAAAAGCAATGAAACCACACTCTAAACAGCGCCAGTGCACCTGGAATGCAGAGCTCAAGATTCATTGCAGAGACTGAATAAATGAGAACAGGCAACTCACTAGCTACTCCTTCTTTGTGTCTACATCCAGGCATGACCCAGTTTCAAAAGGTAATGGCCTTATTAGTAAAGATGTATAGAAATTAAAACCCTCATACATTGCTGGTGGGAATGTAAAATAGTGTGGCCACTACAGAAAGCTGCTTGGCAGTCCTCAAATGGTTAAACATAGAGCTACTGTAAGACCAAGAAATTCCACTCTCAGGGAAGTACACAAGAGAATTGAAAACATATGTCCACACAAAAATCTGTACAGGAGTATTCACAGCAGTGTCATTTCTAATGGCCCAAAGTGGCAACAACTCAAAAACCCATCAACTAATGAGTGGATAAGGAAAATATGGTGGCCGGGCACAGTGGCTCACGCCTGTAATCCTAGCACTCTGGGAGGCCGAGGCGGGAGGATCGCTTAAGGTCAGGAATTCAAGACTAGCTTGAGCAAGAGTGAGACCCCATCTCTGCTAAAAATAGACATAAAATGGCTGGACAACTAAAAATATATGGAAAAAATTAGCCAGGCATGGTGGTACATGCCTGTAGTCCCAGCTACTCAGGAGGCCGAGGCAGGAGGATTGCCTGAGCCCAGGAGTTCAAGGTTGCTGTGAGCTAGGCTGATGCCACGGCACTCTAGCCCAGGCAACAGAGCAAGACTCTGTCTCAAAAAAAAAAAAAAGAAAAGAAAAGAAAAGAAAAGAAAATATGGTATATCCATATAATAGAATATTAATCACCTTTAGAAAGGAATAAAGTACTAATTCTTGCTGTAACATGGATAAACCTTGGAAACATGATGCTGAGTGAAAGAAACCCAACATAAAGGCTACATATTGTATGATTATATTTATTTGAAGTGTCTATAACAGGCAAATCCACAGAGACAGAAAACAGATTTATGGTTTCTGGGGACTAGGGGGGAGGTAGGGGTGGAGAATGACTGCCAGTGGGTTCTGGGTTTCCTTTTGGTGTCATGAAAATGTTCTAAACTTATATATTGGTAATAGTTGCACAATTGTGTGAATATACCCAAAACACTGAATTGTACACTTTTAAAAGGGTAAATTTTGTGGTAGGCAAATTATGTCTTAATGAAGGTGTAATTTTAAAAAGAGAATGACTTTAAGACTGGTGATACTATATTACCAGGATATAGCAGACACAAGGAACAGCAGATTTAGGAGGAAGATGAATTCGGAATATAATAAAGTTAAGGCATTTAAAAAACATTTAGATGGAAATACTCATTATTGAAAATGTTCATCTGCAGCTTTAAAAGAGGTAGACTTGAAGATCATGTGCACAGAAATGATTTTTGGAACCACGGGAGTGGATAAAACTCTGAGTGAGAAAGTGAAAAAAGAAGAGATCGAGTCAAGATAAAATCTTGAAAAATGTTATAGGAAGGGCAGCAAGCGAGAAAACAGAACTCCAGAAAGAAAAATTACTTGAAAAAAGGCCTGAGGAAAGGAGGAGCACTGAGCGTGTGAAGAACTGCAGTGTGAGGCCAGCATGGCAGAGCCCAGAGGTAAGTCAGGGCATGGGATGAGACTGGAGGCACCGTCAGAAGTGACCTCATGTCACCTTCGTGAGTAGGGTTGAGGATGTTTGGTCCTTAACCTAGGAACAATATGAAGTCCACAGGCAGATTTGCATTTTTTCTAATTTGTATGAATTGAAGGGGTACAAGTACAGTTTTGTTACATGGATATATTGCATAGTGGTGAAATCTGGACTTTTAGTGCAAACATAATCGCTCTGGCTATAGTGTGGAGAATGATAATCCTGTTAGGAGATAATAATTTGCACTGCAGGTGGTGACAGTGTAGTTGGAGGAATTTGAGAGCAATTTTAGAGATGAAATGGTAACTGGGTGATGATTGAATGTGGATGGTGAGGGACAGGCCTGTGCCAAGGGATATGTTTCAATTTCTGCCTTTTTTGGAATGGATTGTGATGCTTTTGAATGGGACTGAAGAGGAAGCCACCGTGAGGGGGAAATGGTGACTGACCGAATCCAAGCAAAGATTCAGTCTACTGGGAAGATAGTTGTGTACACGAGACTGCCACCCAGCAGAGAGCTCTGAGCTGAAGATGGTAACTTAGGAGCCATCATCATCTGGATGGTCTGAAGCCATGGAGTAAATAAGACTAATTAAGGAGTAAGAATAGAGAAAGAATCAAACAAGTCCATTCTAGAACTATACAATTGATGCCTGCAATGAACATACCGAACACCAGCATTTAATGGTCATATTGAGGAGAATGAGTCACTGAGTAGGGGAAAAGAGAGAGAGAGAAAGAAAGAGAGAGAAGTGTTGGTCAGAAAAATGAAAGGAACATCAGCATAATCCACTGGATTTCATGGAGACCCAGGAAAGACTTTCAAGGAGAAAGGAGCCACCAGCAGGGAAGGATGGTTTAGATGCTGCTAAGAGATCAGTAAGGATAAAGACTGGCAAGTGTCAGTTGTGAAAATTTAATATAATTCCACAGAAAAAATGTATCATAAATAGATTAAATTACAAAACTTAAACCTGGGCACAAACTTTTAATGAGGAGGTCAGACCAGCTGTTGACTGTGGTTAAAGACTGTTTGTGAGTGTTAGAAGGAGCCCTGATGATGATTAGGGAACTGAGACTTGGTAGCCTTCCAAGTAGCTTAGTAATACTCCATGACTCAACCACGTGAAGGCTGTTCCAGAGAGGAATTTTCCAGGCCTATGGTCCCATGGCTCCTCCCTCCCCGGAACCTCCACCCAAAGAAGGCCAGGAATGTGGAAGCGAGCTGGGAACCCCAGTAATTTCTGGTAGTCTCTAAAAACAGAGAAGGTAAACACACACATTGGATTCACAAAATCTTGTGGTAGCATGAAAACATATGTATTTCTTAAATCAAAAGTTCATCTTTCCCTCTTTTCCATACCCACCTCCAGTGCCTAAAATTCATGCTCTAATTCCTGTTTGCTGAATATACAATTGGTCGGTTTGGGAGGGTTTAGCTAATTAGAAGTGTAACAATACTAGCGAAGTAAATGACAGCATCATCCAAGCATTTTTGCCATGTTGTCATAATCCAATAATGACTTCAGGGTGGATGGTTATCAGTGAGGTAGGATGGTGATTTTCTGTTATTTAAGGTAATTCAATCCAAGCAGAACATAAACATTATGAAAATTCATATTTTCAGCTAGATCTATTTTACATGCATTTGAAAGCTTGCTGTATTTAATCACTTTTTATTACATAAACTTATGATGTGGATAATGTTGTTGATTTTTTATTCATCTCTTAATGGGTAGTTTCAGAGCTAAACCACATAAGCGTCTTCCTACAGTGCTGCTAAATGGTATGATGAAAGTCAAAGATGACAAATCATTCATCAAGAACCACAACCCTAAGTTACATGGAAAATAAAATGGAGCTGAAAGGTATTTATGGGATCTCTTGCAATTGCTCAAGAAATATTAAAGTATCTTTCAGTTTGATTATATACAGCTTTAAAATATATTGTGGGTAGAAAGCAGGCTGCCTTACTAAGCTTCTTTTTCCAAGTGTAATTAAAAAAGTTCAGATTTCAGGGTTGTGGGCTTTCAAATTAATGTGCAGTGAGCCCTTCCTTTTTCAGAGGCCACAGCTTGGTAACAATGTTTTGGGATTGTACAGGCCCTCGACTTCTCTTTCTCTTTTTCTCCTCTTTTTTCTGCTGCTTATTTTCCAGATACGTCATCCCTGATTAGTACTTCCACTTGGCAAGGCAGCAGAGAAGGGAGCTGAAACTTAATTCCATTCATTTTACCTCTTGCTAGCAGCAATGGTAGAAGATTTATTACAGGAAGAGGTTGAACGTATTGCCTGAAATGAAGTTCAGGGAATATAGTATATTTCAATTACTTGAGCTCTCACTCTGTTCTTTAGCCAAATAATCCAGTCCCGGGTGTGCAGTCAGCTGTTCAAGTTTCACTTGTGGAGTGTCCACACAAGCTACTTCTCCCTTCTTGGCCCATTCTACCTACCAACTTTATCAGCAGTCCTGTGCATTGCTAATTCTGCCTGGAGCAAGGCAGCACAGTGAAGTCTGGCTTCCCACTGGGTTTACAGCGCTCTAGAAAAAGTGAGAAATTATAGCTTTAAAGACACAGTCCTTAAAGGTGGCTTAGAATTGCCTGGGGAATCTTGTTAAAAATGCAAATTCTAACTCAGTAGGTCTGGGGGGGGGCCTAAGATTCCGCATGTGATGCTACTATTGCTGGTCCATGGATCCACACATTTTAAGTACAAAAAGCTTACACAAACTGTGGTAGACCTTGATAAGCAATAAATAAGAACTCATTCTATTTTTACATAAAGTTCAGAATATAGGCAATAAAATAAAGATCCCCATGGTACACATTTTTATTCAAATACAGAACAATGTATTCTTTGCTATACATCAGTGGGTTTCAAACATGTTTTATGAAGAACATCAGAATTCCTTGCTCAGAAAGAAATATTTTATAAAATTTCAATATAAAAAATAGACAAAAGTGGTTTATGGAGGGAGGATCCCCTAGACCCTGTCCATTTCAGCATCTCACAGCCAGAAGGATATTGGCGGAACTCTATTTTCCAAAGGCCACAGATAAAAGGCCGTCACTTAAGGCTGCAGTTTATATTTCCTGGCCCGTGGTACAAAGTAGCGTACCTTCCATTCAGCACACATTTATTGAGCACCTACCATGTGTCAGGCACATAGTGGAGCTGATATTCTAGTGGAAAAGACCAGAAGTAAACAATAAACAGGATGAATAAATAAATTACATAATACATTAGAAGGAGAAGAGAGCTATTCTAGAAAAGAAAATGGAGAACAGAATAAGAGGAGTCAGGAGCGCTGGGGTGGGTGAGGCTGGTGCAGCTGCCAACGGGTGATCAGAGGAGGCGTCACTGAGAAGGTTGTACAAGCAAAGACTTGAAGGTGACCCCGTGCTACACTGATGGTGCATGAGCTCATGGTAGCAAGTTGCTGCTCAGGCCCATCCTCCAAGATGGGAGCCTAAAGGCCATCTGAAGACAATCCATGATGGTCGTTGATCCTACAGGACACTGAACCCAGCCCACAACTCTCAGATTGCAAGGAGGCGTGAAGCCACACAATGGGTTTTGCACCCCACCATCTCGCAGAGATCAGTCAAGATCTTGGAGTCGGTATCATCAATCATTCGTTCATTCATTCATTCACTCATCAATCATGTATTAATCGCTCCCATGCTGAGGACCCTGTGCCAGGTGCCCAGAATGCAGAGTTCAATCAGCTGAGGTCCTGCCTGCTCCTCAGGAAGCTTGCAACCTAGCCAAAGGCACACATGCATGAAATGACAGTCCCCAAACAATGTGCTAGGTGCAGAATAAAGTTATGCACTTGGGTGATAAGAGTTCACAGGACATCAACCCTGGCCTGGGGTCATATAAGGCCACCTGACATAAAGGATGAACAGGTCTTCCATGACAGCAACCTGCCCTCCACCCTAGCAAATTCACTGGCTGAATAATTTCCCTCTGAAACTCTGAAACCCTTTATAAATACCAGGTTCTGACTCAGGGTTGGGTTTTTTCTCTTCCCAAATAATTGTTAATTGAAGCAAATTGTTACCTTCAGATATTCCTGCACTCTGCATTGGTGAAACGTTTTTCTTCGTTTGTAGAGTAATTTATGTTGTTATACATTCATTGTACATGACACTTCATCATGCTGAAATGCATTTTCTTGATTGTCTGTGGAGCTACCCAGGGCTAATAAATGTGTTGCTACATTTTCTAGACTGAAAAATGTCTTGGGTGAGAGAGCAACAGAGAGAGGGAGGGCAGAGGGAAGAAGGGAAAGAGAGACAGGTGAACAGAGAGAAAGGCAGAGAGCAAACAAAAGTAAGCCCTAGCGCACAGAGAGGAAAGTACATTTTGTCCATATGGTCCAGCGTCCAAGCAATGCTTGCACCCAAGTGATATAACATCGCTCATGCCGGGAAAGCCCAGGAGTCAGCCTGCTGGTAGTCATTTCTGCCACCTTTGTCCTGAAACAAGTTGCCCAGAAGAGGAACTGGATAAATGCATGATATCCCAACATAAGGGATTTGTGCTTCCTAGGGACCAGACTTTTCAACTGAGAGATGAAAGAAGAAATCTCAGCACAGAAACCAGGTTTTAAAGGATGTGACCAGAGTTGTACACACAGGCCTGGGTGATTCCTCTATTCTCACAGTCCCACCCGGCTTTTCCAGGGTGCCACACAGGCTTCCTCTGCCTGTGGTCCCCAGCACTGGGATATGCATGGTCCTGTGGGCTGACCTGCTTTTTTCTGCTTGTAGGAAATGATAGCACTCTGCCAGCAGGGGCTGGCTCTGCAGCCACCGCCCCCCAACACCCAGCACAAAAGCTTAGTCTTCTGGGGGTGGCTCCAGGGGCTCTTCGTTGCTCTTTCCTGTCCACCGCCTGCTTCCTTGTCCGCTCAGTCCCCTCCCCCACACACACACAGCAGCAGGATTAGAGCATGCTTTCATTTTTCTGAACATTCATTAATCGTTACCCCACTCCTTCAGGCTGAAGAGATTCCATCACCACAATTCCTGGGACTGTGACTTGTGACACAGATGGGCACAGAGCCAGGCCTGAGTGGCCCCACCTTTCCATTATCATCGATGCCGCTGTAGACCGCAGGTTGTCAATCACAGCGCGCTCCCCAGCACCTCCGAGCAGACAGGCTCAGGCTAGAACGCTGAGGGGAAAAACAAACGCCTACTTTTTGATCTGGTTTTACTTTGAAAGCTCATTTTTATAAAAGAACAGCCACACAGACTGGTCACATTGACTGCTCATCCCGTTATCCTCTTTCTGGCGGTGACATGGAGGGAGGATGTGTAGAAAGGCATAGTTTGTAGAACTTTCCTCAAGTTACATTACATTTTAGCAACAATTTCAACAGATAACCCTCAAACATCCCTTGCTTTCCTTCATAACCCTTTAAGGATACACGGTCCATGAATTTATTTGTATACTCTCAGTCCTACTAATTTCTTCATGTTCTGCCTCTTAAGGAAACATGTTCCTTACGTTTACTATTCCTGTGTAAAGTACATCTTTCTTTTTTGTGAGTGTGCTGAGTTTATCTCTTTAATCCTTACTTCCAGCATTTGGCGAATATATCTGTGTTCTACACCCTCTAAGATTTTGATTAATTTATGTATTTATTTAACAAATATTTAATAAGCATTTATTCTTTATGGCTAAAATGTTTTACTTTTTATATGTGGTTCACCTTCACGGAGCTGCATCTTTCTCTCCTTGCTTATCTGCTTGTCCATAACTGTGCTGTCTCAGGTAACGCTATGTCTTTCTTAACAATTGGCAGCCCGCACTTCCCACAGAAACCAGCATTTTTGGAACAAAGATAGGATAATATTCCATTTTGTTCCCAATACTCCTCCTAATCATGGCCTCCATGTTATTGGTCTTTTCCTTGCAACTCTGCCTATTTACTGTGCATTGCCCATGGTTACTCTTAATATTAGAATTGTTCCCTAAGTAATGCCTGAATATTTAGAACTATCATTTTTTTTAGAGTGCATCAATGACGGACCACATAAGAATTATAATTCCATAATTTTACCGTACATTTTCTATGTTTAGATGTATGAAAACTTACCACTGTGTTATGATTGCCTACAGTGTTCATTTCAGTAACATGCTTCAAAACAGTACAAATTTGTAGCTTAGAGTCAACAGGCTCTACCCTGTAGCCTAGGTGTGTAGTAGGCTGTAGCGTTTAGGTTTGCGTAGTACATTCTATGATGTTCGCACAAGGAGGAAATTGCCTAATGATGCATTTCTCAGAAAGAGTCCCCGTCCTTAAGCGATGCATGACTTTGCTTATCCCCAGTGCCATTACTTTTCCCTTGCTCATACTGAATAGCATTTGACATTTTAAAACCCATTTGCAAAGCCTAGAAAGATCCCGCTGATTAGCATCTTACTGTCTGTAAAATTTTATTCTATCCTTCCTTCCAAGTTCAGCTCAACTCAAAACAAGCTACTCTTAATAGTTCTTGATTTGCCTATCAAGCATTGTATCAAATAAAAAATTAGCTATATCAATAATTTTAACCCCTATCAATTCTCTGTGATCCCAGAGAACAAAGAAAGCTGTGTCATCATTAAATCCCCATAAATAATTCATCAGCTTCAATCAAAGCCTTGATAACGAGATCCTACACTGTTGAACCTTCAGTTACTCATGGTTTTTCGTCTTCTTCACCCCTGTTGTTGTCTTTCTATCAAAACAGTTATAAATGGTTAAAACCCTAATAAAAATAGTAGTGATGTGGATTGTTGTTCATATTTCGGCCAAATCGTTGGTAAGCAAAGCAGTTCAAAGCATCATTTGCTATTTTGAATGGTTTCAGAGCATGAAAGAAACTACTAGCTGTCCACCAAAATCCATTTTTCCCTCTCCTTGGCATGCGCTTAGGCTGGATATTGCAGCCTCCCTGCTAGTTTGATGTTGCGACTACGTGACTGGATTCTAGCTGACTTCTATTGTATTGAACCATTAACTGTTGGAGTCTATTTCTTCCCTCAGCTTGGTCTCACTTGCCTAATAAAAGGAATTCTCTCCCTTAGAGTCAGGTCTCTCTCAGCCAAGAGAGGTGACTTCCATAATCTAATAAGCAGAGCCCAGGCTGCCAGGGTGTGAGGTGGAATTCCTGGAAAGGACAGGATGCTGCTACTTACATCGCCAGCCCATGGAGTCTGTGATTTTAAGAGGTGAGAAGCAGTTTTATGTCAATACTAGTGCCTAAGTCTCCTGGTGGATGTTTCCCTGAGTCTAATTCATTGATTTTTCACCCCAGGCTGTTTTTCTCGTAGTTTCTATAATATACACATTTCTTCTGAAGGAGAAACAACCAGAGAGTTAAGGCCACAGTTTTGCAAGTTTTCACAAATGAATAGAGTCATGGAACTACTATCACAATGAAGATACAGAACACTATCATCACCCCCAAAAGTTCTCATTTGTAGCCAACCACTTGAAGCCATTGGTTTCATTTTCTGTAGAATGTCATGTAAATGAAATCATAGAGTTTGCTTGTGGCCCTTTGTGGTTTGTTTTATTAACATAGAGCATGTAAGCTTCACCTGTGTTGTTGTGTATATCAATAATCTGTTCCTTTTTTATTGCTGGGTTATATTCCATTATATTGGTGCATCACAGTTTGGTTATTCATTCCACTGCTGAGGGACATTTGAGTTGTTTTTAGCTTTTGGTTATTATGAATAAAACCACTCTAATCATTTATGTACAAGATGTTGTGTAAACATAGGTTTTGCTTCACTTGGGTAAATAACAAGAAATGGGATTTCTCTGTTGTGGGTTAAGTGTATGTTTAACTTTATAGGAAACTGCCAAACTGTTTTCCAAAGTGACTATTCCATTTTGGATTCCCACCAGAGTTCCAGGGGTTTTTTTTGTAATTTATTCATTCTAATGAATAGTCTTGTAGATTAATTTTGTCTATTCTAGAATGTCAAATAAATGGAGTCATTCATGTGGCTTCTTTTGCTTAGCATAATATATATAAAATCATCCATGTTATTACTAGTAATTCATTCTTTTTTACTGCTGAGTAGTAGTTCATTGTGTAAATATATACCTCTTTTTTGTTCATGCATTCACCTGCTGGTGGACATTTGTGTTGTATTAAATAAAAACAGCAGTTATTAAGCTCCTTGGTAGTTTCTTGTGTTTTTCTGTTAGTCTTGCTGAATCAACAGCTTGAACAACAAATGTGCTATATTCTATGAGTCAAAATCAAGATGGTCATTTTTCTAGCTAAGAGAAAGAAAAATCAAACTTTCTGATAAAACACAAGATTTGAGTCTCTGAAGTGCAAAACTGATGGTCCTTAATCTCATATAGCCAAAACACCTGCAGCGCGGGGCTATCTGAAAAAAGCTGCTGTGCATATCTTGCATTAGGCTTTTTGCGGACACATGCTAAAATTCTCTTGGGTATATACCTAGGTCACAGAGTAAGTATATGGTTAACTTTATTAGGAACTCCTGCACCTAATTTTTGTATGTTTTTTCTTAAAGGGGGTCCTTAAAATTATGTAAGAGTCAGATCTCATAAAGTTGAATAGTTCCTGGAAATAAGATGAGACCAAAGTCCCAGACAAATCTCCTTCCTGTGAGTTAAGTCAGAATACACGTGGCCAGGGTAAGAGTCATCAGTCTTGCTTTCCTTAGAGTGCAACTCCTGCGGCAGCTACGAGGAGTCGTCAGCAAGCACAGCAGGCAGGGCTGGGTGGGCGGCTTGGAGAACAGGCCCTGCAGTCAGCACATCTGTACAGCCTGAGAGAAGGACAGTTGCCCAGATAACTCAGGACCTCCTGAGTGACTCTCAGTTAATTGGATATTGCAATTAACAGAGCTTGGGGCCTTGATATATTATCTGAGTCATGGCATTAGTTTTCACTTTCACTTGAAGGGTGTCGACAGAGGCTCAGCAAGTCATTGAGATGTATTTGTGACCCCAGTTCTCTCCATTGCCAGGAAATCCAGTGCCCACCTGTTTGCCCACTGCCGTGGAAGATACACTAACTGAGCTGGAGGTATGCATGGAAAGGCCTCTCCCTGCAGGCAAGCCCGGCCCTAGGGTGAAGACCGGTCAACAACTTCACCTCAGCTAGAGGCTTCCTGCACTCACCAGAATGCCAAACACTTCCCCTTTCCCTGCCATGGTCTAACCCTTGGGCCAGCTTGTTTCCCAGCTTTGCTGGATCACTTTGCACATGGTTCATTTCAGAAAACGATCCAGTGATGAAAGACATGAAGTTCCCCTATGGTTATCGCCACCCTCTTTGCACAGAGAACGCTCCCCGCCAGCAGCCCTCCAAAGCACACTCCCCTCATACTTGAGAACCTGATTACAATGGTCTGATTAACCCAGCAGGGGCTCAGACAGGTTTTAGTCAGTGCAAATTTACCTGGGCACTAGTCTTTCGGTTAATCCCATCAAAGTTTGTAGGCTAGTGGTGGATGAGATTACAAATCCAAACATATTTACACAGATGTCTTTTTTTTTTTAGCCCTGCCACACAACCCGGATTGCACTTACATCTTGTAATAAAATCTCACCTATCACAGGCCAACCCTGTTAGAAATTTAAGGCCAGGATATAGAAGGGGGTGGGGAGAGAGAGAGAGAGAAATGGATGGAGCTTAAGTGGGAGGAAAAGTGCCCATGGGGAAGGGCTTCCGGCAGCAACCAGCTGAGAACAGCAGGTCTGTGTTCAGCGCATGCGGTTATTTCCTGATTAGCTTGGGTCTTCTGTCTAATCAGATTTTCTGCTCCTTTGCTGTCCATCTTATTAGGCTCTTTTTACATGTGCGACTTAGGGTTCCCCAGCAGTTCACAAGATGATTCAAAGGAACAACCAACAAAGCCACTTTCCTGGGATAATATATGTTAGGTTGATTCCAAGTCAGGGCTCTCTGACTTTGAATAAGTGAAAAGATAGATTTTCTTTCTCTCCCATTTACATCTCATGAGGAGTCTAGTTTTCACACAAATCTAATAATGAAAATAGCTTTTTGATTAATCAAAAAAGCTCCCCTGGGTAGAACCTGATCTCATGAGATTCCTTAAACATAAATAAACATTACTCAAAGCCTACTATGTGCCAAGCACGGACCAGCCAGCGGGCCTGAAACAATGAGTACAGGAGGGATGGAAGGGTGGATAGGGTACACACAATCTGCACCTATTAGTGTGCGTGGTCTTGGCCACAGAGGAGAAAGTGCTTTTCTTTCACTGAAAAGTGCACAGGCGGTACAGACAGGAAATAATTTTTTGTATTGTCCTTGCTCTGCCAGACGCAAAAATGACATTAGGAAAAATGGTTTTTGTTTTTTTTTTTTTCCAACAGCCAAGTGAGGTAGGGTAATTCCTGCCTGCAGTAGTGTTTATGTAAACTACTTTTGAAGATAAAGTAAAATGATACAAGGTCTTCGCACAGTCTTTCTGTGCTTTTAGACTTGACTTATTTGGGGCCATAGGAATGATGGGAACAATCTGTAAAAATAGTATTTTAAAGAAAATGTATTAAAGTCTAAGACAATTGCATTTCACAGTTGTACACAAGGCAATCTTATTTCAGATTCCGTGACAAACAAACTGTGGCTATTTAGCAGAGAAGGCAAATTCTACCCTGTGGCTAAGAACTGAAGTCCAAATGGAATGTGAGAAAAAAATTCAACTTCTCTTTAAATGCTATCTACAAATGGTTTCTAACATGCCGTTAGCTATTTTACAAAGTCGTACACTGCACGAGGACTTTTTGAAATCCACATATGTGTTCAAGTGTTTAGAGACACCTCTAAGAGAGAGATATCCCTAAAAATAGCTTCTACTTACTGTGAAATCCAGCTATTACTAGGACAGAATTTCTCATGATTTCAAAAGAAAAAAAATCCCATTTACTTGTGAATTCTTCCTGTTTTGGAATCCATGCTTCAGAAATAGGTTTGTCTTGGGTCCTGCCTTTGAGATTGTGGAGTCCACACCTGTTTCAAGTAGAAGGGGACAGGGCAGGCAGAGATGGCCAGAAAACTGATCTGCTCTAGGAGGCAATCTCCTGGGAATGGCAAGTTCATTGGCTGACCCACCCTCTATCAGCATTATAACACCTGTCAAGGTCCAGTTACTATGTGACAGACAGTGGGCTACACTCTGGAACCACAAAAACAAAAAAAAATCACTCTCAAAAGGTTCAACTACTCTTTGCATAATAAAGGGGCATGGCTCTGGAAGTCTGTGCTTTGCCTGGTCTGCACCTGTGATGGGGGCACCTCCCAGCTCTTCCTCCTCTCTCTACAATGTGCGAGATCTTCTTTAAGGGGCCGCCAGAATGCCAAACACTTTGAGGATTTATTCTACATTCGATTCCCCAAACAAGAAATCAGAAAAGCAAATATGAATCCTGTAAGAAATGGAGGGGAGGCCAGTCAGATTCCTTCCAGTATTTGCATGGGCCAAGCGCTCGAGCCCTTTGCAGCCTGCTACAAAGGGGAGCCCGCCTTCCTGCTGTGTGGACACTGAGGGTGAGAGTGGGGGAGCAAAGGGTAGGGGGCGCCTGGAGGCATCTCCATCTACTAAATGCTGCCTCTCCACACTCCTTCTCTCCCCGCCTGCATGACACTCATACTGGCCTTCCAACTCCTGCTTTGTTAATTCTTATTATCTGTGGTTGCTGACCCAATCCCAGTTTCTCCTGCCACCTGCTCCAGGATTCTGCTTCATGTACCTCCACTCTAGGCAAACAGCCCCCTAGGTTAGCAACTTTTCTTCACGTGTATCTTCCTCTAACACCTGCCTTTATCTTCATCTTCCATAACAATGGGAATCTCTCTAGTGCTACCATTTCTCCCATTCTGTAGCCCATCACCAAGCCCTGGGCAGAGGTCAGCAAAGTCCTTACTGGAAGATTATTGTGCCCCATGACCTCCCCTCCACAACTGGGGGAGCTCTCTCCCTTGATGGTCCCCACATCTTCTCACCAGCCTCTCCTCTGAGCCCCAGTGTCCCACCTTGCTCCATGACGTCAGTCTAGCAATTAGACATGCCAAACTCAAACTACCTATCAGATGCTCAAACCCCTGGTTCACAATCGCAGTAGGGTGATAGGAAACTCGTACAGCAGGCCCCATGCTTTCTGTCTTCAAATAGCTGTAGCTGTGAGAAAATTTTTGAATAAGATGAAGTCTATAATCCTATCATTAATGTTACTGGTCTAGTCCTGTCTTTTGAAGCTCTATAAAAGAAATTAAATTATTTTTCCCATATGACAGCCGTTGGATTATTTGGAAACTTTTATCATACTTCTGCTAAGACTTCTCTACTATAGGCTAACCAACTCCAGAGCCTTTAAATGTTCTGAATATAACACATTTTGGGGTTTCTTTATGCATATAATTTCTCTCCCACATGCACAATTCTCCAAGTTGTGCATGTGATAGAACTGTACACATCACTCTTGGTGTGCTGTGATTGGTGGAAGTACCCTCTCCCCTACAGAGACAATCTTCCTATAAGCACAGCCTAGGAGCTCAGCAAGTGGTCATGGTGGTGATGATGGGGTGGTGGTTATGGTGGTGGTAGTGGTGCAGGTGATGACAGTTTCAGTGATCATGTAACCATCTTGACTAGTTGACTTACATCAGTCAACTAATTAAAACTAGAAGCTTGTTTTACTGGTACTAAGTCACATCTCCATCATCTTTTGCATGTACTGTTGGCTTTTGGACCAAGATCAAGACTACTGAGCTTCATCTTGATAGATTTGAACTATCATTTCAACCTGATCAAGATCATTTTATCTCCTGATTTTGTCACTATTTGTTTGCCATTCTTCCCAGCTCCAATTCATCTGCATTAATGAACATGTCTTCCATATCTTTATCCAAGTTTCTGATTAAATATGAATCTAGTGTGATAAAGCTAGAGGCCTCTGAAAAGACACTAAAGAGTGTCCTTCAGGGTAACATCTGTCTATTAATCAGCATCCTTTGGATACCATTGTTCAATTCATCAATTTTAATGTAGCTCATTTTTCTTCTGTTCCATTCCCAAGGCTATCCTGAAATTTAGCTACTGTCTATATATTGCATTTCTCATTGATACTGATTTAATAACCATGACCCCTTCCCCCAAAATTAGCTTGATATGACTTTGTCTTGGCCTTTTTCGTACGTCTATAACAGAATACCACAGACTCGGTAATTCATAAAGAACAGAAATTTATTTCTCACAGTTCTGGAAGTTGGGAAGTCCAAGATCAAGGTGCCGTTGTCTTGTGAGGGCTGCTGTCTCCTTCCAAGATGGCACCTTGAATGCTGAGTCCTCTGAGAGATAGGAATATTGTGTCTTCACATGGCAGAAGGCAGAAGGACAAGAAAAATATGAACGTCCTCTATCGAGCTCTTTTATAAGGGCACCTCCTAATCCCATTCTTGAGGGTGGAACCTGCATGACTCAATCACATCCCAAAGCCCCAATTTCCCAGTACTCTTGCATTAGGGATTAAGTTTCAACATAAATTTGGAGGCAACAAAAAGAGTCAATCCACAGCAGAATTTTCAGTATTCAGTAATCACCAGATTCCTCTTGTACATAAACTTTTGCCAACATCCTGTTAATAATTAATCCTAGAAGCTTGCTTAGAATCTACAAAATTCCCACTGATCTTTAGTGAGGAAAATGCTTCCTCTTCTTCATTTTGAGAACCAGAATCACATCTGCCCATCTCCAGTCTTTTAATACCTCTCCTCTCCACAATTCCCTCATTCGGGAAATAATTCATTTCTCCTTGGAGCCTTAGAACTCATTGAAACCTTATGAAACTGATCTTACTCTGCCTTCTATTAGGGTTATTTATGCAGACGTCATATTCCTTCTACTCCCACCCTCAAGATACTCACACTCGATTATAAGCTCCTTGGCAACAAGAGACATTGCTTGTTTTTCTTGCTATTCCCCTGCAGTGCCTTGCACCATGTATTTGAAGGGTTGCATTGAACTGAATTGCACAAAGGAAGAAAATTAGTTTGATCTATGCGGTCTCAAAATTATTTTTGATCAAATTGGATTCTTTTCATCTATCTTAATATCTAATTTGTGCACAGTTCAATCGGTCTTGTGGTCGTTAAGACTACTGAAGACAGCAAATTCATTTTCCTGATCTGGTGATTTTTAATCATATAGCCACAGCCACTCACACACAAAAATAAAACAGCAGATTAAATAGAAAACTAATAGCAGAATGATGAATGGAATTATCCCTAGGTCCAACAGCTATTACAGATAATCTACAATTTCTGACAAATTCATTCATTCAGCTTTGATCCAATATGCTCTTGTTAAGTGACAATAATAGTCACCAGTTACCAAGTGCTTTCTGTGGGCTAAGTACTTGACCAAGGCAGAATAACTTGGTGGCTATGAATGCAGGTCTTTCCTGGTGTCCTGGCTATCCCAGTTACTATTTATGCAACCTTAATACAATTACTTCACTTGTAAAACAAGGTACAATAAATGTCAGTTATACCATTATTATTTAAATGTTTTATCTCACTGAATCCTCACAACAACCTGGTGAGCCGCTATTATTTTCTCCTACTTTACAAATTTGCAAGGTACTGAGTGCTGGATGCTGTAGGATTCATAGAAATTGCCATGTCAGAATCAGACCTGATCATGCCCTCAAGGACTTTACAATGAAGTAAAAAAAATAAATAAATAAACCTGAATTTTAAATAATTATAATAAGAAGCAGAATAAAATATTTCCCATAGCAATGTGAATTCAAAATGTAGAAGAACACAGGGGATTCAATAGATGACTTCATATAAAAGGGAGAATTTTAGTCAAAACTAGAGAGATGAAAAGGATTTCCAGCATCCTAGCAGAAGGAAAGGACACTGCAGAGTGAGGGACCCACAAAAGCAAAGAATGTGGCATAAAAGGCATTAGGGGTGGGGTACTGATCAGAGAATGCTTCTCAACCTGCCAGCTGTAAGAATCATTTCACTGTGGCCCAACCGGAATTATTTTTATATATGGAATGTGTCAGCTTGAAAATATCAGAGTACACTGGATGTAGAAAAATTAAGATTTACTTTGTGAAATTTTTTTTCAATGATATGTATGGGTATTGGGTTACAACAGAAAATGCATTTTTACTGTGGGTCGTGAGCTAAAACATGTGAAAGGCGGAGAGGGGGAGAGAGATGTCATGTGGGGATGAGGCTGGTGTTCGAGGAAAATAATGAGCAGCCGTGGGATGATGTCTTTACGCTTGAGGTGAGGAATGGAAGAAGGGAGATGAGTTAGGAGAAGCTTCAAGAGTCTAGACCAGCACATCCCATTTGACATTAAGTAAGCCTATTCTGGGAGTCATTAGTGGGCAAGAAGAGAAAAAGTGTTTCCGTGAACAAATAGTCATTTGAACATATATTTAATAGGTAGAAGTGAATTTACAGTAAAGCTAAAGAGGCTAAAGCTTCAGGGATTCCTGTGTTCATAACTTCCTTCCAAGGCTTTGTTCTGAATTTTGTATTTATAATTTTGTGTTCTATTTCTTAAAGAGGACCTTCAAATTGTACAAACTTTGGTATCCACCAAATCTGAGTGGACCTGCCTCAACTTGTATATAAATTTGAATCTTTTTTTATTTTCACACAATAGGGCTTCTCAGAGACTTTAAAATATTGATGTGCATTTGAATTCCCCTGAGATAACAATTTTATGGCTTCTCCTCTTGCCATGAACTCCCACAGCTCTTTCTTAACCCTGTTTTTCAACCAGCACTCATTCCTCAAGTTCATGGGTGTCAAGGAAGCCATTCGATGCAACTTCACTCATCCTCACACCAACGAACCCACCGTGTTGCTGTCAAAATTTATCCTGCAGTCCATGTTAGGGAAGTGGTGACTTTTTTTCTTTTCTATAATTGGCCTCATCTTTCTCTGGTGTTCTAATTTCCATGGGAAAAACGAAAACACGTTCACTAAAAGTAACTTAGTTTCTTTCCATTTAAAAGAAGCTGTTGGTTAAATATTCTCTTTGGAGTAAATACTCAATATTTCAAGGTGTTTTACATTTCCTGGTGTCTTTCTCTTCTCCTCAGGTAGCACCTGGACACAGTGGACCCTCGTGTGTGTTTTCTGCTGCGGGGAGAGGCCTGTGGTCCACTTGCTGTCCTTTGACCCCTCGCTGATCCTTGCTAGGGGATGACTCGTTCTGGTTGGCTCCTGGCCGGGTCGTCCTGCAGGATCTGCAGATGACACCCTGGTCTCTGGCATATCACAGACTCCTCAACCCAACCTCAGGCCTGCTCTGAGCCTCTCTTCCTCTCATCACCTCCATCCCCCTGGGGAGCAGGCACCAGTGCTTCCTCACACCTGTGACAGTGCGATCATGTTGGGACAGGCTCTGTGAGGAAGCTCTCAGGCATCTCTTTCTGTCTTGATTTCCATCTCATCCCTCTGCCTTGTTGGATGTGATGTCTTGTCAAACATAGAGCTTTTTTGACAGGATTTCAGCCATGCCAGGCAATTTCTCAGGAAAGTAAGTACTAGCCATCTAGGTTCTATTTTCTACAGATCTAGAACTTTCCAGCATAACATACTCTCACGTTAGACATCAAAAGGATTTGTGTGGTTGAATCTTTCTCTTAAACCTCCTCTCCTCTCTGGGCTCTCCTGCCTTTATAATTCCCTTGCCTGCCTGGCAGCAACTCCCCTCGAGTTATTTTCTTCTCCTCTTCTATTCTTTGTGCTTTATCCAAGGTAGCATCCCCCACTTCTTCCTTGGAGCAATAATGTTTGTGATGTAGCCTTATAGTAGAGGTCAGCAAGGGAAGGAAAACCCAGATGATAGAGAAGAAAAAATATAACAGGGTATGTTTTTTCTTTTTTTTTTTTTTTGAGACAGAGTCTCACTCTGTTGCCAGGGCTAGAGTGAGTGCCATGGCGTCAGCCTAGCTCACAGCAACCTCAAACTCCTGGGCTCAAGCAATCCTTCTGCCTCAGCCTCCCAAGTAGCTAGGACTACAAGAATACACCACCATGCCTGGCTAATTTTATATATATATATATTTATATATATATATATATATACATATATATATATATATACACTTTTTTTTTTTTTTTTTGAGACAGAGTCTCACTCTGTTGCCAGGGCTAGAGTGAGTGCCGTGGCGTCAGCCTAGCTCACAGCAACCTCAACTCCAGGGCTCAGGCGATCCTCCTGCCTCAGCCTCCTGGGTAGCTGGGACTACAGGCACGT